>MU223590.1:3505830-3524455 GCA_018584345.1 Thuja plicata
CTCTCTAACAAACAAGTCTTGAACCAAGTGAGAAGCTATAAGTTGAAGTCATGAACTTATAGCTTCTCACTTGGTTCAAGACTTGTTTGTTAGAGAGCAAGAAGCAATTTGTTATTGGTCCATATTCTATTGAAGCCGAGTACCAAAACTGAGGCTATTTGGTTTCAAAATTTGTTTTTTTTTTAAACTTCAATTTTGGTCAAAATTTTGACATCCATTCGTCGAAACATCGACTTAGGCTGGCTTACGTTTCAACCATTCTGTGACAAAATTTTGTGTCATGGGTTTGGCATTGTGGTCGGATGGGTTAGACATTTCAACCAAACTTGGTCGAAACATTTCGACTAAACTTGGTTGGATGGGTCGAATATTTCGATGAATGTTGGTCGAAGTTTCAACAAATAATATGGAAATTTGAAGATGCTAATTTTGACCAAGTTTGTGTAGAAATTTTGATGTTAACAAGGATGTGTCGATCTTTTGACGATAAAAATACCGACAAAGCAATTTGTGGGTCTTTCAACCAATCTGCATAGATAACTTGACCAAATTTTGTCGAAAATAGGGGCCAATTCTACTAGTGAACAATAATAAAAGATCAATAAACACATATAACCCTAGATACCCATGGTAAAACCCTTTTAAGAAAAATATCCACCACCAAAGAGATGTTGATCTTGTATTAATCAAGTAGAACCAAGAATATCAATACAACTCATGCAAAGTAACTCCCAAGTAGACCCGATGTACAATTATACCTTACAATGGCCACTTTAACTCTTTTATATTGTAACTTCCTTGTTTAAATTTTATTACAATGTACGTTCCAAGTCTTAAGAGAATAATGGATTAAACAATTCCACAATCACCAACATGTGTGTCCACGTACCCTTTCCCAAGTTGTTGGAGGTACATACATTATATACTAAAATTATTATTTGAGATCACACCTTCGAAATACTTTTTATTATTTAATAGTTTTCATGGAACATGTATGCCAAAGGACAAACATGCACATGTGCATTTTTTATATGAACCATTGATATATCTTTGTATGTCTGAATATTTACTTTACATGTGTATTTGTGAGTGTTATGCACTTTACAACACTTGATCATTTTAGGATTCAAGTACACCTCAAAGTGGGAGGGGGGAGGATGTAACATTTTTTGAAATTTACATGCCCATATAATTTTCTATTGAGTTTTATTCCTATTCTTATAGAATATCTTGACATAGTAACGTATTGACAAGTTGCACAATCTTATATTGAGTTTTATTTCTATTCTTATAGAATATCTTGTCATAGTAACACATTGCAAGTTGCACAATCTTGTGCAAAGTTGAGATCATTACCCTAGCCATTACCAATCCCCATAACATTGCCTCACTAAAATGAATCAAGATTTGCATATTCATCCTAAAAGAATTCGCATGGTTGAAGCTTGTTATTTTTAATCCTTTGTAGAAGTTTTATGGAGATTGACTTAGGAAAACACATCCCCCGATATATCAACAACCCTCTAAAGGTATTGCTAAATGCCATCATTCTTTGGAGTAGAAATAATGACGGGATAAACAAGCAAATTAAGTGAATACGAGAGCAGAAGTGCCCAAGATCCAACGCATTAAATTAATATAGAGATATCATTTCTTATTCAAAATCTTCATAAAGTTCACATACCTTCAATCATCAAACTAAATATCCCTATCCATTTGACATATACTTTAAAAAAAATTAATTACTAAATTATCTATATCCACAACTTAAAATATTATTATAGAAAATATGTTTGTGATTTATGACATTTTCTTTCACCAAATTACCAACCATAGAATTAATATTTTTGAACAAACTTCCTATAGATATATTTAATTTACTAATGATTGCAAAAATGTGACATCTAGAATAACAATAATAAAATATCAATAAACACAGATAACCCTAGATACCCATGGAGAAACCCTTTTAAGAAAAATATCCACCACCAAAGAGATGTTGATCTTGTATTAATCAAGTAGAACCAAGAATATCAATACAACTCATACAAAGTAACTCCCAAGTATACCTGATGTACAATTATACCTTACAATGGCCACTTTAACTCTTTTATATTGTAACTTCCTTGTTTAAATTTTATTACAATGTATGTTCCAAGTCTTAAGAGAATAATGAATTAAACAATTACACAATCACCAACATGGGTGTCCACGTACCCTTTCCCAAGTTGTTGGAGGCACATACACTATATATTAAAATCATTATTTGAGATCACACCTTCGAAATACTTTTTATTATTTTATAGTTTTCATGGAACATGTATGCCAAAGGACAAACATCCACATGTGCATTTTTTATATGAACCATTGATATATATTTTTATGTCTGAATATTTACTTTACATGTGTGTTTGTGAGTGTTATGCACTCTCCGATGCTTGATCATTTTAGGATTCAAGTACACCTCAAAGTGGGGGGGGAGGATGTAACATTTGGTGAAATTTGCATGCCCATATAATTTTCTATTGTGTTTTATTCCTATTCTTATAGAATATCTTAACATAGTAACGTATTGACAAGTTGCACAATCTTCTATTGAGTTTTATTTCTATTCTTATAGAACATCTTGTCATAGTAACATATTGACAAGTTGCACAATCTTGTGCAAAGTTGGGATCTTTACCGTAGCCATTACCTATCCCCATAACATTGGCTCACTAAAATGAATCAAGATTTGCATATTCATCCTAAAAGAATTTGCATGGTTGAAGCTTGTTATTTTTAATCCATTGTAGAAGTTTTATGAAGATTGACTTAGGAAAACATATCCCCCCCAATATATCAACAACCCTCTAAAGGTATTGCTAAATGGCATCATTCTTTGGAGTAGAAATAATGATGGAGTAGAGAGGCAAATTAAGTGAATACGAGAGCAGAGGTGCCCAAGATCCAATGCATTAAATTAATATAGAGATATCATTTCTTATTCAAAATCTTCATAAAGTTCACATACCTTCAATCATCAAACTAAATATCCCTATCCATTTGACATATACTTTAAAAAAATTAATTACTAAATTCTCTATATCCACAACTTAAAATATTATTATAGAAAATCTGTTTGTGATTTATGACATTTTCTTTCATCAAATTACCAACCATAGAATTAATATTTTTGGACAAAATTCCTGTAGATATATTTAATTTACTAATGATTGCAAAAATATGATATGCTATTAGGATTCAATTGTGTAGTTTTTTTGAGTCAAACTCATTGACCCATGTTTCATGAGTAGTGGTTCACATGAACCCATCTCTCATGAGAACGAATAAAACACGTAGCACTCATTGCATCAAGGTAATGCTCACTGAGGTGAAGTTTCGAGACTTTCCGGGAGGTCACCCATCCTAGTACTACTCCAGCTCGAGCGTGCTTAACTACAAAGTTTCCTCCATGGTTAAACCCACTCATCGAGTTTGACTAAAAAAAAACTACACAATTGAAACCTGATAGCAATATCGCAATTTGAATTGCTCTGGAAAATATCTCCTAGTAAAAATGTCATTTATTTGTCTTTCTATTGATTTATATAAAAAATGGTGATTGATTTGAATAACGTGAACACTAATGTATATATCATATCTCTTTATTGTATATTTTTTATTGATTGATTTTAGAAATGGTCATTGCAAAAGTAATTATTTAATATAAATTTTCAATGCAATTTAATAGCTTCCACACGCTAGGCTCGCAACAAACATAAGTTTTTCATGCGCCTAAACGCGACTACACGTGAAAAACATTATAATCTCTTCTTGCCACGAGGCCTCATCATTTCTACATGTATTGTTTTTTTTCAAATAAGGCATGTGCGAGGAAGTTTTCTAAATAAATTTCAATTTATATTAAGAGTATATTTATAATAAATAAGAATTACATAGTATTTTGTATATATATTTTTAAATTTTGATAAGGAAGAGTCAAATTATGATATTGTATTAGAATTTAGTTATAGAATTTTTAAATAAAATTCGAGAAGAGAATAGTCATCGATGATCATTTTGATTTTTATGAATTAGGTATGACTTATCCCTTCGATCAATTTTGTCTGCAGTGTACGCGAACGTTAGGCGCCCGAATCGCCGCCCTATGAAATATCTCAATCTCCATATTTAGTTCTAATTTCTTCGCTGGAGACGGATTCAATTTTTGGCTCTCTGCATTTGCCGTCAGCCTTTGAGTTTATGAGATAGCAAATTGGGCAGGGAAACCAGGTAATTTGTTTTTTGAAATGCACAAGTTTTTGATGGGAAGTTGAAAGTTTCTTTTTTTCCGGCTAAACTGTTTAGAAAAACTCGCATAAGTTCGAAGATACTTTGAGAAAATATATGAAAATCACACGCAAAGAAGGGAGAAAAAGCCTGGGAAATTTAAACCCTTGACCTGAAAATAACCAGAGGCTCCACAGGTTCTATAGTAGCCTTCCTTTTAATGTTTTTCAACTTGTAAGAATTTATTCAATCCTAAAACGATTTTCTTTGGGCCAGACAGTATTTTAACATTAAGGATTGAAATCTTGTAAGCTATTCATTTTTACTTTTCCTTCTTGTGTTAAGGGTAACTGGGATCATCACTGGCCCAGACTTTTTGTTTTACACGAATATGTCTGCCACAGTTGTCTGTAGCTTCGTTCTAATGTAGGCATTTGAACCTGGGTTACTCTTTCTTTAAACCCCTGGACATAATTTTTATTGGATAAAGAGATTATGTTTCCACGGTCCATTACGACTAAGATAAACAATTCCTTTGAAATACCCATGTCAATGAAAACTGAAACCTAAGAATTCCAGAAAATTGTTCAGCTTTCATTGGTTTTTGAGAAATTTGTTTACAAATTGTTGAATTCTTCTTCCGTGTTACCTTTGGTTTACATGGCGTATAAGGCGCGGTGCGATGGAATAGGCTAGCCCTCCTTCCTATTTTGATGGCGCTGGTGGCCTCATGAAAGATAAAAAGTCTAGCAGTGGCAAATTTTAGAAAGGATTGGCTACATTTTAGGAACAAGGATTTTAGCTGGCGCAAAGTCAAGGAACTGTATAGATTTTTGAGGGATGATATATGGTACATGACAATTGTGGTCTATTTGTTGTTCTGTTAGTTTTTATAATTGCTCCACATTTTGATTTTGGCTGTAACAATCCTAGAACCATGCAGCCTGCCCAAAGATTTCATTATAATTTCTTTAAAACTTGGCTGTAGCAATCCTAGAACCATGCAGCATGGGCAAAAATTTCATTCTCAATCTGACGATATAACTTTAAAGTACAAATTTTAATGGAATGACTTATATGGAACATGCTGCGGAGATTTCACTATGCTCCATTAATTGGACTGCTAGGGTGTATATCTTTTCTGTCAATTTTAGCCTATATTTCCATCCTTAGAAGCATTTCTTGTAACTAGGTTTGACTTGGAAAATCAAAAGTATAAATGAATTTCAATTAGTCTGGATTTAATTGGGAAAACCTTGGGAAACTAAAAATTGTTAAAATATTCATAAAATTAAAACACAGAAAAGGTTGCTGCTCTTGCCATTTCAACCCAAATGAAGGAGGAACCCGGAAAACACTGCTTTTCCATCAGGTGCAGCTCAAAATAATTTTTATTTTTTGCTTTTGAGTGGGAGTCTAGGGACCGCCACAGGAACCTCACTGTGCAAACCATTTTTCATACTTTTTGACACAAGCTCCAAACCCTTTAAAAAATGCAGCTGCTGTGGCCATGGCCATAGGAGGAGCAATTAGGATTTAACAATTGCGATCCATGGCTTCTAGGAAAATGTGCTCAAATTTTTTCATACAAGTTTGAATCTTTGCAGTGCATCCATGCTTGATGAAATCCATATCTGCTGTGGAAACATAGGAAAAGTTCAAAAAAGTGTTTATAAAATTGAAAAAACAAATCTTATTCACAAATAAATTGTGATATGTCTAGTGTTGGCAAACATGCCCTTGAACGTTAGGAAATCAGACGACAGATTTGTGTTGGTTCATAATCCATCTCATATGGTGATTAACTGTGATAAATCACATTTTTTGGCAGATTTCTGCTTCTATGCTCTAAACTGCCCTTGCTTCATGGTATGATGCATATCACCTAGTAAGCTGGATATGAAATTTGATCCATTTTTCAGTTTCTCTTTATCAGGTTTCCTGTGGATTTTGACCTCATGTTTTGCTGAATGCTTTGATATATTACCTCTTGAATGCATCTTGTTTAACAAATCATTCACATTTACTTTTATGGATTTTTTGCATTTAGGCATGTGTTCAAATTTACTTGTCCTTGTAGCTCGTTTCTTGAATATTTATGTTTTATTTCATTATTGGATGATTTATTCTGAAGGATTTTGTTTCTTCATATTGTGAGACTTGTCTGCTTATGGATACAAATCTTTTAATTTAATAGGGTTTGCATTGTCTGCACTTTGTTTCTTGGATCTTGCTTTGTTAGTTAATTGTACAAGTATTCCTTTGCTTTCTATCCTTTAAAATAAATCATAATTTTGAAAGTTGAGGATTCAGATTTCATTATCATTTCTGGGTCAAGCAAATAGGAAGTGTTTAGCACTAGAATTGCTATAGCACAGGCTGGAGAAATCTTTCTATTAAATATGTTTAATGCATGGGGTTTCTATCTTGTCAAAATTCTCACACACCATAAACATTCAGATGCATATTTGGCAGGGGACCAAGCTTGGCTGTGTTTGAATTTGGGTTATCTTTTTTTTTTTTCTGTGAATTAATTTAGCAGATAGCATTTTCTTTACGTTTGGGGTATATTCACTGATATAGATACATTAAAAACTTATGCTGATGTTTTAGGACTTGATTGTGAACTCCCCACTCCCTAGAATCACCTGCAAAACAAAAATATCCTTCCACGAGAGAATGGAAGGAACTTGATTATGGATGCAAGATTGAATCGATTGAATATGTAATGTACATAGGATGCCTTGCTTATAAAGACAAGGTTGAGAGATAGGATTAGAGAAGATTGTGATGCTTGTCTTAACCCTATACAATGAGACAACTAAAGTGACAATTATTATATGGACTAGGACAGAAGAAGCAAATGAGATAAGATATCATTAACTAAGACTTCTAGAAAGATTCCTTAGGATGTAAGTAAACTTAACATGCGAATAGGACCTACTCGGTGAATTAGCTAGATAAAATACCTTATTCACACCAACACCCCCCTAGAGTGCAACTCAGGGAAGAAAAAACCAATGGAAATGATGCAATGATGCAAGGATGATGCATGACGGGTCTCAACTGTGAGGCCATTTTAGGCACCCATTTACATAAGATATCTCACAAACGGAGTAAAAGAGAAAAAAAAAACATGGTTAAAAACCCCTCCAATAGAGAGAAAAGACATAAACAAGTGATAAACGAAGGACTCAATGATACTCCCAAGGTCGACAATCATCACAAATATATAATCATTTATCCCTCCATAGGAAGGGAAGAGGGACAATGTATAGCCCCTTCGCAATGTTAATAACTTGTTGCAAATAAACATTGGAAGCTCACTTTGAAGCAAACTCTCAAACCTTAATTGAAGCAACAAAAACAAGATGATTTTGATGCAAAGAAACACTGGAAATTCTCGATGGAGCAATTGTAGAATTTGATTGGAGCAATAGAAAAAATGATTGACTGTCCTTGAAAAGGAACATTGGAAAACTCTTTGTGGAGAAACCTTTGAATTTCATTGAAGCAACATGAGATTGATGTACAATCTGGAGCTGAAATGAAGCCCTTTGATCAAAATAGAACCTTCCCAAATGCCAGCATGTCTAAGTTGTACACGTTTTAAACCCGATAATAACCAAGCAAATAGCAGATAAATCAGGAGCACAAGAACACCACAGATAACCTGGGAAAACCCTCCCACTTGAGGGAAAAACCCAGCCACACCCGGAAAACCGATCCTTTATTTAATGCTCAAAATCTGGATACAATGTTCTCTAGCGTAATCAGAGATAATCTAATCAGTGTTTGTTAACACTTAACAGTCAAGGAGTATGCCTTTTAGCAAACCGAGCAACACCTGCTCAACATCTACAATATAATAATAACCTTATGTATCACATGGATATATGGATATTGACATACAAAATGATCATATACTGATCATACACAAAATGCCTGAAGCGGATGAAAAACAAAAGGCAGCTACTGTGTTTCCAGATGCGAACACAATAATAGCTCACACAGCCACGATAATGTTACACCCTCAGCCACGATAATGCTACACCCTCTTTCTTGAATGATCACCGCACTCTCTAAACTCTGCCTGTTCTCAACACCGCCCACAAGGACTAAAAACTGAATGTAGCCAAAGAGTCACCGCTGGAAGAACAATAAACACCCGATGGCAGTTACATTCCATACCGTTCGGTATACCATCAAACATTCGAATTCTATCTTATTAATGAACCTTTAGCATGAAACTTTAAAATCTGATAATAAAGGAAGTTGAGCACAACACAATCGATGCCAACAAACTCCTCAGAGCATAATAGCCGATGACACTTCATTATTGACGGTGACAGTTATGAGAGCGCTGTTTCACCTCCAACGCATCAATCACAAAGACGGTAAACAGATAAGGAAGAATACGATGGCATAATAGCTGGCCACAACATTTCAGCAGCTCCAATCACATACGCACGAAGACAAAGGCACGGTGAGTGCGGATAAAGCTTTCAGCTCGATGCTGTTACATATAACTGGGCAGTGACAGATAATAAGGGCGACTCTTCACCTTCCGACAAGCACAAAGCCTTAAGAAATGAACAGCAACATGAACCTGATAGAGTCTCAGCATAGCAAGAACACTGATAAAACTGATGTTGATTGTCACAGGTATAAAATGAACTCTCACACAGCTACAATACTTTAACATAAGTAATCCTCCAAAATACCCTTAAGGCAAGAAATGAAATAAAATGCAACTGGAACTGAATTTGGAAAAGTGATACCTTACCAATGCTGCAAGAATTGTGAAAATTGGAGATTGTGGCAAAAAGTTGTGAGCTCGGGAGACGAAAAAATATATTTGACTTTAATCAGCAATGAATTGTACCTACAACAAAATTAACAAAAATGGCCTACACCATTGCGACGTGCACAAAAAACTCCACATCAAAATGGTTTAGTGGAGAGAAAGAATAGAACCATCCAAAGTATGGGAAGAACCATGCTCAATGAATCCAATATAGCTGATACTTTTTGGAAAGAAGCGGTTCATATAGTTGTATACGTCTCTAACCAAGCCCAAATTAGGGTAAATAACAACAAAACTTCATATGAATGTTGGAAAGGAAGGCTTGCATCAGTAAAGCATTTCAATATTTTCTGAAGAAAATGCTACAAAAGAAGGGACGAGGAAGATGTGGGAAAATTTGATTCCAAAAGCGATAAAGGTATCTTCCTTGGATATTCCACAAGAAGCAAAAGCTTACAGGTGCTATTGCAAGCGATTGCATAAAGATGTTGAAAGTGCCAATGTGAGGGTTGACGAAGAAAAGCATCAAAAGGAGATAGCACAATAAATTGATTATCAAAAGGTAGAAAGCTTTAAATAAGAAGATAGAGAACATGAAATTGAAATCGAAGAGGTTGAGCAAAGAAATCAAATTCAAAAGAATCATCCCAAAGATTTGATTATTGGAGACAAAGGTACAAAAATTTAGACAAGAAGAAGGCTTGCCAATTCAATAGAGCATACAAACATGTGTTTGCTTTCTAAAGTTGAATGAAAGAGCTTTTCAAAAGCAAGTGAAGATGAGCATACGATCAAGGCTATGGAGAAAGAATTGTATCAAATAGAGAACAATGAGACCTGGGAGGTTGTCCTAAGACCCACAAGCAAGAATGTTATTAGAAACAAGTGGGTGCTTCGAAACAAGCTAAATGAAGACGGGGAAGTCACAAGGAATAAAGCAAGGCTTGTGTGCAAAGGCTATCCACAAGTTGAAGGAATAAATTTCAAAGAACCATTTGTCCTTGCTACAAAATTAGAGTCTAATAAGATGTTCTTCGCTCTTGCAAGTTTCAAGAATTTCAAAGTTTACCAAATGGACGTCAAATCAACCTTTTTAAATGGAAATCTTGAAGAGGAAGTGTATATTGAACAACCTGAAGGATTCATTCTATCAGAGAATGAAGATTATGTGTGTAGAAGAAGGCTCTTTATGGACTAAAGCAAGCCCCAAAGGCTTAGCATTCAAGATTGGACAAGTATCTTCAAGAGCAAGGTTTAATAGAGGAGTAGCAGATAACAACTTGTATATCAAAGATGAAGGAGATAAGTTTATAATTTTTGTGGCATATTTCGTCGACACCATTTTTGGGGGTAACAGTGACAAGATGTGCCAAGGCTTTGCCTCAAACATGTAGACGTAATTTGAGATGTCTATGCTAGGTGAGCTATCTTTCTTTCTTGGTTTGCAAATTTCCTAGTCAAATAAAAGATTTTTTTTTATCACAAACCAAATATGTTAAGGAAATGTTGAAGAAGTTCAGAGTGGAAGATTGTAATCTAGTAAGTACACCTATGGTTATCGGTTGCAAATTGAGCAAAGATGATGATTTTCTTGCAACAAATCAACCTATGTATAGATCTACGATTGGAAGCTTGTTATACCTCACAACTACTAAGCTCAACATTATGCAAGTAGTTGGTTGAGGTCCAATAGCACATTTTCAAGCAACTTCGAAGAAAACTCCTGTTAATGCAGTCTAGAGAATATTGAAATATTTGAAGGGACCATGGGTTTCGGATTATGGTATCCAAGAGGTGAAGATTTCATCCTTACATGGATGCAGATTGAGCTAGTACTATTGATGATAGGAAAAATACCAATGGAGGTGCATTTTTCCTTGGCGATTGTCTTGTATCTTGGCTAAGCAATAAACAAGCATTAGTTTCACTATCTACAACAGAATTTCAGCAGCAACATGTTGTACACAGGTTCAATGGATGAGACAAACAATGAAAGATATCAAGGTTGAGAATGAGAATCCCATTCGCATACTTTGTGATAATACAAGTGCCATTAACATATTGAAAAATCTAGTTATGCACTCAAGGATAAAGCATATTCCGATCAAGTATCATTTCTTGAGGGAGCAAGTAAAGTTCGAGTGTGCTGCTACTAAGGAGTAGATTGCAGACATTTCCACAAAGCCTCTTCCGAAAGAGACTTTTAAGTACTGAAGGGAGAAATTGGGTGTGTGTCACTCTCATTTATTTGCTAAGTTTTTTAAGAGAAGCCTGTGTTCAGGGGGGGAGCCATTCATTGTGTTATTCAGCTAGCCCCAAATACCCTTTGCCGTTGATGTCAAAGGGGGAGAAGTTGAGTAAGGGAAAGCATTACAGTCAGCATGTTGCTTTCAAAGGATTATTCTTACATTGGTTGCCGTCAATGACAGAGGAAGATTGTTGAATCATATTGTCATTGATGTCAAAGGAAATATGTTTACTAAAAGCAGAAATTTAAGGAGTAGAGATGTTACATATAAGGAGTAGAAATGTTATATATATAAGGAACAAATGTAAATAAATAGGAGAAAATATTAAAGATGATTCAAAGCCAATTAGTGGCCGACCCCCTCTGCTTTGGGGCATTTTCAAATTAAAATATAATGCTTACAAGAGGGCCAAACCCCTAGAGATTGGGGCCCTCTTGAAGAAGTAAATAAAAAAAATATAATAAACATTTGTTCTTCTTGCTGGCCAACTTGGTTGTGACCCTTGGTGACGTGTTAAAATTGAAAGTAAATATTATATCTGGCATACCTGTTTTTTGTATTGTTTGGTGAAGAGGCGCCTCTTGGAAGCTATATTGAGAGGTATGTTGAGACTCATTTGTGCATCCATTTATTGCAATATCATCCTGATTTTAGGGCAGACCTGCTTGTGTATGAAGGGCAGAAAGAAAGGCTTATTGCAGCGATAATCCATCAAATACCTGAGCAGATTTATGAAGACATTTTAGTGAAGATATTCAATGTGATACTATTCATATTTTTCGAAGACTATGTTACAGATCTGAGTGAAGGTTTTAGAGCAGACTTCCAAGGCAGATTTGTGTGAATGAGTGAGCAGATTTTTGTTGAAGTCCTTGAAGGGATATAGGGCAGATCCATCAACATTATAATCATAATGCTTTGGAAGTTTTGTGTCTTCTACTTTGCAAGTAAAGGAGGTTGGAGCCTCTTACCCAAAGAGATTGGTGTCTCCTGCCGAGTTGGTGCTCAGGGAAGGAAATTGGTGTCTCTTGTGGCTGGTGCCTACAAAGTTGTAAGAAGTTTTTTATAAAGAGCAATATTTGCTGTGGTTTCTCCCGGAAGAGTTCCCACGTAAAATTGTTTGCTCATCATGTGTTTTAATTTGCTAGATCTTGTGTGAATATTTTGATTATTGCTTATGAGTGCTAAATTTATAAATTGAAAAAGGCGTTCTTATGCTGATTCACCCCCATTTGTTCGGTACAAGTGTATATGTTTTTTTTCATTTTCAGTTGTAGCAAGGGCATTATGCACAAATCATCATATGGACCACCACAATACTTGTGCTTCACAACATAGCATCTCTTGATATCAACAAAAACATATCGATATCCACAACACAAAAATATCAAAGGTGGAGGAATGCCAAGCATTCCATCAACATGTACACTGTCATTGCACAGATTGACACTTACAACTTCACCAAATCTTCTGTGTAAGGCATTTATACGTGAAGCCTCAGATATAACATCTCTATACATTCATAAACATCATGCTGGAACCGCAAGCCAAGATGATACAATTCAGAGCAATACAGACCAAGATGCTGATACACTGCCTGTCATGCTGTTCACTAGAACAATCATACTAAGCCAAAAACTGATTCAAACATAAAGACATTACTCCATTCCAAAATAGACATCGAACATCCAAATACTTCATTTCCAATCTACTAAACAATCTCTCCACAAGTGTGACATCAAATACAATATCTTGATACAACAGCATTCTGGAAACAACAAATACACATCTATACTCATGCTTCCGGACCTCATCACACATGAGGTTGACATCAATGACAACACTAACTCTTATTTGCAACAGTCTCCCCCTTTGTCATTAATGGCAACACTTGTACCATCTTCACGTCACTCCCTCTTTGATATCAAAGGCAAAGGGTGCTATCTCCGCATCACTCTACTATCGCTGCATCACTCCCCCTATCAAACATAACTCAATACTCCATGTCTACAATGCACTTTACCACACTCCCCCTGTCTATATCAACTCCCTCTTAGGGTTCTAACAAAGATTAGTGCATTTGAAACCAAAATTGTACTCTAACACTCCACTAATCCTTTGCATATGTACTGAAACAAATTTTTCTTATTGGTGAATCAACATATATTAAAACTTAACTTCTTATTTTCCATTCATTCCTTTTAACACATTTGCAGAAGTAAACAAAAGGAACAAAACATGCAACTCACAAGAACACCAAGATTTTTATGTGGAAAACCCAATGTGGGAAAAGCTACAATGAGAACATTCTCACCATTAGAAAAGCTGATTACAATAGTTTTAGGCTCTTTGCCAAGGAAGCTCACTGCTCTTGATTTGACTTGTAGGCTAAGGTGCACAACCTTAGGGCAAGATACATGGGACTTGCGGATTGAAGATCACTCCTTTAGGGCAAGATACAATATGGTTTGATTACAATTTTTTTTTTGTTGAACTGAATCAAAATGCATCTTCGGAAATGCTGCTTACATTTCTTTACTCTAAACATGATAAACTGACTTCATTACTGATCATTTGCGCTTGTGGACTTTCGTACTTACACCACACACCATACACAACCCCTTCAACTCATAGCATCCACAAAATGATCTGATCATATATATATATATCCACCGCAACAATCAATTTCATCAATTAGGTTGGCCTAATTAGATGAAACGCGTAGAACATAAGCAATCGACCCAAAATACTATTTCCAATGTCTAGTGGAAGGAAAACAAAACGTCTGAAGCATCATACCATGTCGACACACCATCCATTTACTCCCAAATCATTGCCTTTATCATCGCATGCTACCACAAAGTCCCAAAACTACTCAAGTCGTCTCCAAAAGATATAATTGGTAATAGGATAAGCACAAATCATCATGCATACTACAACAACACTTTCGCTTCACAACATAGCATCTCCCAATATCAACAAAAACATATTTGATATGCGCAACACAAAACTATCAAAGGCGGAGGAATGCAAAGCATGCCATCAATAGGTACATTGTCACTGCACAGACCAACACTCAAAACTTCACCAAATCTTCTTGTGTAAGGTATTAACACTTGAAACATCAAATATAACATCTCTATACATCCATAAACATCATTTTGGATTTGCAAGCCAAGATGATACAATATGGAGCAATACAAACCAAGATGTCGATACTCGGACTACAAAAACACATGCGCTTCACAACATAGCATCTCCTGATAGCAACAAAAACATATCTGATATCCGCAACACAAAACTATCAAAGGCGGAGGAATGCAAAGCATGCCATCAATAGGTACACTGTCACTGCACAGACCGACACTCAAAACTTCACCAAATCTTCTTTGTAAGGTATTAACACTTGAAATATCAAATATAACATCTTTATACATCCATAAACATCATTTTGGATTTGCCAGCCAAGATGATACAATATGGAGCAACACAAACCAAGATGTTGATACTTTCTCTGTCATGCTGTTTAGTTGAACAGTCATACTTAGCCAAAAATTGATTCAAACATAGACTTTACTCCATCATTCTGGAATAGACATCAAACATTCGAATACTTCATAAATAACATCAAATACAATATCCTGATACAACAACATTCCATAAATAACAAATACACATATGTACTCATACTTCTAAACCTCATCACACATGAGGTTGACATCAATGACAAGAAGTTTGATATCAATGACATCACTAACTCATGTTTGCAACAATCTTCCCCTTTGTCATTGATCAAAGAATGCTATCTTCGCATCACTCTACCATCTCTACATCACTCATAACATAACTCAATACTTCATATCTACAATGCACTTTACAACACTCCCCTTGTCTATATCAACTCCCACTTAGGGTACCAACGAATATTAGTACATCTGAAACTAAAATTGCACTCCAACACTACTAATCCTCTGTATATGTATAGGAACAAAATTTTCTTACTGGCAAAATTGGGTAGCTTATTTTGTTGGGGGCAGGATGCCATGATGAATAACTTTGAGATGAGCCTAAGTGGTCTTCCACTCTTCTCTTGCAGAGGCAAAGACATTCAATCTTTAAGAGAAGATCTTTTGCCTCTTTCATTGTACCCAGAGCCTTAACCTCTTGAACAATTTTTTCTGATTCCTGAAACAACTTCACCAATCCGGTGAGCTTCAAGTTCACTACATCCCTCAAGTGACAAATTGCTTCTTTATTTTCTTCTTTTTATAAGTCAATAAGTTAAATTGTTGTAGATATAGTTGTTCAATCTGAATTCTTCTGGTGCCATCGTTGTCTTTCTTTAAATCTATAGCACTTGACATATGTACAATCTTAGACTAATAAGTCTATTTGATTCTCAATGCTTTTTGTAGATATTAGTCACCAACGACAAAACAGGTACACTGCAACAACTTCATTTACACATTTTTCAAACTCTTTAAGGCTCTATTATAGCCTGACATGTACATTTACACATTTGTTGACTGTCTCTTGTAGTCTCTTGCCCTCAAGCTTCTTCTCCGCATCTTTTAAAATGTTAGCTGCCAATGTGGAAGCATGAGTTTTAATCCCATCAAGGAACATTTGCAGTTGTTGCACAGTGGACAAAGAGGAATCAACATTAATCTCTAGAAGGCCTTCTTCAGGTCTTTCATCACCTCTTCTATTTTCTCTTTAGTGTGTTTGATCAACCTTTGCATGTCTTTTGTATCCTTGCCCATAAGGTTATTAACCCTTTCCTTAGTTCTGAAATCTTTCCAAGAGTCTAGGAGATCTTAACTTTGTCTTCAAATGTTAGAGAGCAACAAATCTTCTCCAAAGCTTCTTTTTGGATCTTTGCTTTTGCCAAGACAACTTTCCTTTCTGTACTTAAGTGTGATGACCCTATTTTTAGCAGGTTGTGGCAGCGACTGGGTCAGCTCATCATCACGACCCTCGTGAGCTGATGCAGAGTTTTGAGGGTCTCAGTTGACAGAATTACTATTTTTAGTAAGTCTGGACTTACTATTTTTAGTAAGTCAGTTAGTCAGTTTCCATGTCTGACAGGGCAGTACCGGCAGTGGTCAATTCTCCAGACGATATCCAGTTATTCAGTTTCTTGGACTGGGGACTTACTATTTATAGTAAGTCTATATTTGGCAGTTGCCATTTATGGCAGGGCAATGATGAGCATGTTGGTCAGTCAGTATGACAGGGGTTGCAGGAATCATCATCATAATTATATTTAATAATTACTTGTATTAATTAATAACAATATGTTATTAATTAATATTAAGACGATATTATAATAATAATAATACTTTATTATTATTGTAATGTTTTGGAAGTTTATATTATAAAGGGCAGTTAACTGATGATGGTTTTTGGGAAACTTTGGGGACCAAGGAGTTATAAATACAAGCTCATTTGTGAAGTAAATCCATCTATCGAATATTGATTATTGAATTTGTTCTTGGGAATTGTTCCTACTTTCTGTGCCCTAGCTGAAGGGTCAAATTAGTTGATTGAAGATTGGTTCTTCTTCATCTAATCCACAATTGAATGCTATTGTATAATCAATTGCCTGTAATCGATCGCTGTTGTATAATCGATTTCTTTCTTCTTTCCTACTGTCTGCTTGTGGCTGGAAAGAATTAGTTCTGAATTTGTTTATGCACACTGAGGGTGCGAGTTCGTTCTGGAAATCTACAGAGTTGTGTTCTTCAAATCATTAATTCGATTTGAAAGGGGTTTAGTGCTGAGATTGGATATTGTTGATCCAAGTGAATAAAGTTGACTATCGCCATGGTTGAGAAGCATTGGTAATGATTAGAGTAGTGACTTTAGTGGTTGCCGCTGCTATTTAAAGTTGGGTAGTTTCCATCGCACGAGAATAAAGAACGTGTTGTGGTAGCATAAAACGCCACCTACAGTGGCCATAGGAGCTATACAGTTGCAGGTGTTTTCATTGGCCGCAGGCAAGGGTACTTAGTAGCAGTTGATAGTGGCATTAGCCACTATAGACTCTGCCGCGTGGGGGTTTAAAGCACTGTGGACCAGTCCGTCCATCTGCTGGTGAGTGTGGTGTCAACCCGTATCCTTAAGCTAGCCGCGTGAAGACTAGTAACTGTCGCGGGTGGTAAAGAAGGGAATTGTGGCGTCATCTTCTAGTAGCAACTTGGGTATTACCAACTAGTGGCGCTTCATCTCTGCTGCCTGCAAAGTCATAATGTAGCCACGCGCAAGGCAAGTGACAGCGTCCAACATCCACGAATTTCCATCAGACGTGGGGAGAATTGCAGACATTAAACAGGTTTTATTTATTATGTATTGAGTTGTGAAACAACCATAATTTTAGCTTTTGAGAAAGATTATACTATTATGTTTGAATAATTGTACTTCCTTTCAAAGCAAATAAATTATGTCCATGCTGGGAAAAGAATTGTATTGCATGACTAAATTACTAATTCATGGCACATGAAAGAGACATGAGTATTGGAGATTAAATTCAGAAAGCAAACTTAATTTTACCCGACTGGCAAAGATATTGAGTTGGTTAAAGAAATTGAGAAGTTTGATTATTTCATGGGGATGCTCTTCATCTATGCATTAGAGAATCACAAAAGGTTATATAATTGTTGTTTTAAAAGAGAAATTCAGTTTTTTTTTGTATTTGTGAAGAGGAATCGGGTGAGTTTGCAAGTGGAGCCAAGTCAGGCTCATTATAGTGGTATCAGAGCCAGGTTTCCTGCCAGCCTGCAGGGAAATTGGGTTCATTAATTTTATTATTATTTGAGAAGTCAATTATGGAGAGATACAGGCGGCTTAGTTCTGAGAGCCGGCACAGCAGTGCGAAGAACAGTGATAAAATAAATACATTAATGGAAAGTATGGAGAGACTCAGACTTCATCAGCAGAGGATGGCGGCAAGACTGTTGGATCCAGCGACAGTAGATAGGGCAGTAAGATATATGGTATCTGCTTTCCGTAGACTGGCATCGAGATCACAAGGTAGGAGGCTTGAGTTTTCTCCGACAGATGTCAGAGATGCAGATCCACCAGTACATATTACGTCACCTACTCATGGATCTGATGATAGACACTCCACACAGGGACAAGTGGAAGTGTCAGTACCAGTGATAGACTGCAGGACTGAGCTTCAGCAGGTTGAGGCTTTCCGTGTAGTTGCTGCAGTTGACGCAGATACAGTGGATACAGTAGTTGCCTCTGATAGTCCAGACTCTCTTGAGGAAGGACTGGTTATCGGAGATTTATA
>MU223590.1:3527692-3563067 GCA_018584345.1 Thuja plicata
GCACACTGAGGGTGCGAGTTCGTTCTGGAAATCTACAGAGTTGTGTTCTTCAAATCATTAATTCGATTTGAAAGGGGTTTAGTGCTGAGATTGGATATTGTTGATCCAAGTGAATAAAGTTGACTATTGCCATGGCTGAGAAGCATTGATAATGATTAGAGTAGTGACTTTAGTGGTTGCCGCTGCTATTTAAA
This sequence comes from Thuja plicata, assembly GCA_018584345.1. NCBI lineage: Eukaryota > Viridiplantae > Streptophyta > Pinopsida > Cupressales > Cupressaceae > Thuja > Thuja plicata. Next base: position 3,527,887 of record MU223590.1, read on the forward strand.
GTTGGGTAGTTTCCATCGCATGAGAATAAAGAACGTGTTGTGGTAGCATAAAACGCCACCTACAGTGGCCACAGGAGCTATACAGTTGCAGGCGTTTTCATTGGCCGCAGGCAGGGGTACTTAGTAGCAGTTGATAGTGGCATTAGCCACTATAGACTCTGCCGCATGGGGGTTCAAAGCACTGTGGACCAGTCCGTCCATCTGCTGGTGAGTGTGGTGTCAACCCGTATCCTTAAGCTAGCCGCGTGAAGACTAGTAACTATCGTGGGTGGTAAAGAAGGGAATTGTGGCGTCATCTTCTAGCAACAACTTGGGTATTGCCAACTAGTGGCGCTTCATCTCCGCTGCCTGCAAAGTCATATTGTAGCCACGCGTAAGGGAAGTGACAGCGTCCAACATCCACGAATTTCCATCAGACGTGGGGAGAATTGCAGACATTAAACAAGTTTTATTTATTATGTATTGAGTTGTGAAACAACCATAATTTTAGGTTTTGAGAAAGATTATACTATTATGTTTGAATAATTGTACTTCCTTTCAAAGCAAATAAATTATGTCCATGTTGGGAAAAGAATTGTATTGCATGACTAAATTACTAATTCATGGCACATGAAAGAGACATGAGTATTGGAGATTAAATTTAGAAAGCAAACTTAATTTTACCTGACTGGCAAAGATATTGAGTTGGTTAAAGCAATTGAGAAGTATGGTTATTTCATGGGGATGCTCTACATCTATGCATTAGAGAATCACAGAAGGTTATATAATTGTTGTTTTAAAAGAGAAATTGAATTTTTTTTGTATTTGTGAAGAGGAATCGGGTGAGTTTGCAAGTGGAGCCAAGTCAGGCTCATTACATTAAGGCCTATTTGAGTTCCTTCAGAAGCTTATTTGATATATCATCTAAATGAATATCAAAAGTGATCATATGCAAAATAGTAGCCTTTTCTATTGTTGCCCTATCTGTCGGAGGGGCATTCTTGTACAAGTTTGTGGTCACTTCCAAAGAATCATGTCGTCCAATAGCATTCACCAAACTCTCTAAGTCATGGGGTTGATAAGCAGTATCAATCAAAGGGGGATTGTTGTGACCTTTCCACACCATCAACCCATTGCAAATGGGGACACCCTCTTTTTGCTTTTTAGTTGTGTTAGTCTTAGGGTTTTGGTAGTAAAGCCCTAGTTTGAGCTCAAAAAATGTTTTAGATTTGCATTGAGAGGTGGTTAAGCCTTTAGGTTTCCAAGGTTGTGTGGACAAGCCATAAAGTTTTGTGGTCACTAGGGTCAAGTTATAAAGTTGATTAGGTTCTAAGGGAAAATTTCTTAGGTGTTGGGATGTTTTGGCTAGTCAAATGGTTTTTAGGATGTATTAATGCCATATTTTACTTGTGAATCTGGACTAAAATGATGAAATCATGCAAAAGAAGTGCAAAGTCCTTATGAGGGTCGTTTTTCCACTAAGTTGGGAATATTAGTCCCCATGGAAATCAATTTTCCAGTAAGTCCCGATGAAAAGTCCCCATGGAGGTCGATTTTCCACTCTTGAGAAGCAAGAACGAGTAAAAATTAAGTTTGGAAAACAATCAGTCCCTAGGTTGAATTTCCACTCCAAAACATGAGGAACAAAGTCAAAATGCAAAAGTTCCTATAGAAGTCGTTTTTCCACTAGCTAGACACTTAGAAAAAAGTTGAGAAAAGTTGGAGTGGAAAATCCCTATGGACAAGGAATTCCACTTTGTCCCTATGAGGGTAGCTTCTCCACTTGGTTGACACTTGAAAATTTTAGAGGGGAAGTGGAAAGTCCTCATGGACATGGAATTTCCGTTAGTCCCTATGACCATAGATTCTCCACTCTGTCCCTATGAAGCCAAATTTTCCACTTAAAGAGTAAGGGATCCAAGTTGTCCTTATGGACAAGGAATTTCCACTTGTCTTTATACCCATAGGATTTCCACTTGTCCTTATAGGGATCGATTTTCCCCTTGAGGACTGAGATGAGTGAATGAGGAGATGAAGTGTTAGAACCAAATATGTCCCTTTAGGGGTCGATTTTCCCCTTGACAAACAAGAGAGTATTGTAAGGTGTTGTCCCTATTGAGACCGATTCTCCCCTTTGGGAAATAAATGAACATGTGATAAGGTAATTTAAAAGGACTAGTTTGTCCCCATAGAAGTCGAATTTCCATTTGAGGAGGTGAGTAAAATGCAACATGAATTTGTCCTCATCGACTTAGAATTTCCGCCATAATGACTTATGCAAGGTTGGGGATAGACTTAAAGGATTGAGCTTATCCTTATAGCCATCGATTCTCCCCATGAAGGTTTGATGAGCTATGAAAACAAAATTGAATGCAAATTAGATGAAATTAAATAAAAATTAATTTGCACGAGTCCCCATCTTTTAAGAGGCAAAATTATATTATCCCACATTTGTTGTGGAGATGCATGCCCATACCCAAAACACTTTAAAAGACCATCATACAACAATTTTAGATACAATGCAAGAAGGCAAGACAAGGAGGAAACCATCATATCCAAGTAATAGACGATTCAAGGAAGCATCAAAGAGGAATGAAGGACAAACTTGTGAAGGAAAACCAAAGATTTAAAGGTCTAATATGGAAAGTGTGCGAACTAACATAATCCTGTCAACACCCTAATGACATCCCTTGTGATCTTGTTTGGTCTGTCCAATACATCACGTCTCAATGTATTAAGCTCAGAATGATTCTTATCTAATCATGTTAATAGCAAAAATCTAGAAGCTCCAAGATGTTTAAACCCTTCTTTGGAATCTGCTTGTATTCTAGCTTGAATGTTTTTAGTCATCTTCCACTAGTTCCTTCCGCAGGTCATTGTATTTCAAGTGGCTAATTTTTGTCAATGACACATGGATATATGCCCTAACATCCTCAATGTAAATCGCATAAATTAGAACCTTTGAAAAGTTGCCATTCTTATCTTTCTCCATTGCCACAAACAAATATGGCTTGAACTTAGGTTGAGGCTTCCTGGAAGCATCAACGATAATGGAGGTAGCCATCTTAACTTCAGAAACTTCAAAACAGATAGCACGGAAAGAGATAAATACCTTTGAAATATTGTTGATAGGGTTTGCGCACTTAACAACAAGAGATATCTCCTTTGCACAACTATGTTCTTCAATTCATACAATCACAAAGTGATTAAAAAAGAATGCCAAAACATAATTTAACCTTTCTGCCAAAGCCCTAAGTGTTTTGCATTGAATGCATTTGATCTGGTTCAATCAAACATAAAAGAAATTGCTTCTATGTAGACACAAAGATCACAAATACCTCTGCAAGTCTCCGCAAAGACTTGAAATGCTCTGGAAAAACCTTCAAAACATCTTCCATGATGAAATAATCCAGTATACCAATCATAAGGGGGTTCGCAAGTTTTACAATCAAAACTCCCCCTCTGAAAATGCTCTTTGTTTCATTTCGGGAGGAAACATTGCACCACCATGACGTATAGAATCATCCTTTGCCTTTCTTTCTTCCTTCTCATTATACTTCTTGATCCATGTCTTCTGTATCTTCTCTTTTTCTTGTTTTATATCAATCTTCTTCAAAGGAACAAAGGTTCTTTCATTCTTTCCTCTACAAAACCTAGCAATGTGTCCTGGTTTTTTGCAATTGTCACATGTAGGACCATGTTGCAGACCATTTCCATTCCTTTTGACACTAGATCTGCACTCAAGCTCTATGCCCAAATTTGTTGCATGCATAACAGTAGTGTTGTGAGGTTATCACACCATTGCCTCATTGCAAATGGGAACCCCCTTTTTTTACTTTGACAATAGGAGTAGTGGTCTTGGTAGTCTTAGTTCAGTGCCAATTTTTGAGTCTCCAAGTCTAAGAGATGAGTTTGAGCAACTTTCGCTCGCTAGGGAGTCAAGTCAGTCAGGGATATGAGTGAGAGCTGGGCCCAAGCTAGTCAAGGATATGGAATTAAAGTCAAGAGATTTGTGATGAAATGAATTTGAATCCTTGGAAAATCCTTGTTTCAGTATCAAATTTAACTTGGAAAGTCAAGAAAAGCTGTGAGAGATAACACTAATGGAGGTGTGTTGATTCTTGAAATTTGGCGGAGTCTTGAATTTTTTGAATCTCCCAAAATCTAAAATCTCCATTATAACTCCTATGAATCTGAAACCACTCTCAAACATCCTAACAATATTTATATAAAATGCAACTAAAAGTATATGTTAGATTATTTTCCTTTCTTATACTTAAATGTTATATTTTTTATAAATCCTTTGCCCTCCAAGCATGAAAAATGAGTTAACACTTAGTTTTTCTTAAAAAAGCCAAACTTGGTCTCAATCATTAAAAAATCTTGCACAATTGTTCTAAAATGATGCACAACATTAAAAAACATTGCACAATCGGGAAAAATCTTGAAAAAATAAATCTTGCACAATCATTAAAATTCCTTGCACGATTGCTCAAAAATGATGCACAATCAAGAGAAAACAACGCACTAACAAGAAGAAACCACATCTATGTTCAACATATGAACATGAAGGCCCAGCGAGCTGCCTATGCCAAGTCAGCCTTGGAAATGATTAACCTTCTAATGCAAATATTAATTATTTGCCAATCTTAAAATTGCATTCAATTGGAGGCTCGACCTGATTGGACAAGGTAGGGATTTCGATTTGAAATATTGCAATCTAAAAAGAAAAAACAAATTTTTATCCTCCTAGTGGAAGTCAGCCTAGGGTAAAGAGGCACTCTTAAGGCTAAACACCTATAAATGAAGGTGGTTCATTGCATTTCAAACACAAACCAAGGCATGACAAGCAGATCGAAATAAAAGCAGAGCAGACCAGTCATAGGCGTTCAACAAATTGCCATCAAGTTTCACATCAATGGTCCAAATTTAGAAGAATATTCGAACTTCAAACCTTAGCAACATCAAATCTGGGCTGTGAAACTTTTAATTTCCAAGAAAATCAGAGATATAGGGGAGCTGCAAAGCGCAAATCTGGGAAGAAAATCATGAGCAAATTGCATACTTGGGCTTGAAAAATCAGAGTTTGGGGCGACTTCATACTAAAATCAGATCCTAAACGCCCAGATTTGTAACATCAGCAGCGAGGTAATTATCATTTCTTGAGGTGTTTCAGTGAGGTAAAATTTTAAATGAGAGGAATGAAAATCAAGTAGTGATGAAATTGTGTGAATCTGAACTCTTTATGTCCTTTGATCGTGATAAGAACTTGGAAAATTAGAAATGTTTGAAGTATTTAGATTTTGCTCAACTCATTGTCATGAACTTAATACAAGTTTTTTCATGTTTTGCAATAGAATGAAGGAGGCGTTCATGGACAAGAAAATGCAAGTCCAAATGGATGACAAACAGAAGAATGGGAAATGCTGGACAGTTCGTGTGCAAGGGCAATGACAACTACAAGGCAACATGAAGGAAGGCATCTTTGATATGATCAAAATTGTATATCCAAATTTGTTGGGTGATGATCGAATTGCAAATATACACACCTCTTGGAATGGGGAAGTCAAGATACCAATCAAGTTCAAGTTCAAGTTCAAGTCACGAATCAAGGTCAAGACATCAAGTTTTTGAGTACAAGCAAGTTCAAGCCATTTTCAATGAGAAGATTTCCAAAAGGTGGAGAAGTGGAATTAAAACAAAGATTGCAAGATAAGAATGCTGATGTGGCGCCTATCCATTTCCAACCAATCTGAAAATCCAAGTTTGCACGTGTCCAAGAACATTCAATCACACCATGCCAAGTGTACATGTGGAGTCCGCATAAGGATTCTACCTAACCTACTTTCTGATTGGTTGATAAATGCATTGTAATTTTCTCATTGGCCACTAGGTGGTGCTTTTATGTAATTGGATGAGCATTTGATGCTTGTAGCTAGTAGTTGGATTAGGGCATTGTTGGAGAAATCTTGGCCCTTGATCTTGAATTGATCTTGGCCCTTTATTGTAATTGAACAACTATAAAAGGCCAAGGCCTTCTCATTTGTAACTTATTAGATTAGAATAAGATTAGAGTAGAGTAGGAGAGACTTGGAGGAATTGTTGTCATAATGCTATCAAAGTAATTGCTAATTCATTGTTGGTCTTCATGGTGGATTACTTATGTTGCTTTGGAGTATGGCATGGTTTCTACATTTCCTAACTTAGATTAGGATTTCATTTCATGTTGGTTAGAAATAGTGTTTAGTTGAATGAAAGATATTTTGGATGCATCTTTGGTAAACTCGCTTAGACCAAACCACTAGCTGCTTGCTGATTGTAAGTACGCCTTTCGTGGTCGAATGACATATTTATGAGCTTTACTTCGTTTGTTGCTTGCACATTGATATGCATCAATGGATGGTGTTAATGGAATCGTGATAGTTTGAACATCTTTCATCTACCGTAGGAGATCACACTAACTTGGCTGATGTCGATGCCTAAACTAAGTCTGGTAGAGTCACAAAGGCATTCGCAATTTCTTGCATTCTAGGAGTATAATGGCTTTCTAAACCTTTTATTCCATTGTTGCTTGTTTAGTTGGAAGTAGTTGGAAGAAGTTGAAGTAGTTGATATCTATTGATTGAATAATGTAAGTCCTATTGTTGTGAGTTTTATTCCACTACAACATGCAGATCTAAATACTCAATATTCCAAATGGAATACCAAATCTTCAACTCTCTCTTGAGCAAAGACACCTTATATGCTATAGATTGCGAAGAAAGATCACTAAGGTGGCTCCAAGGTTCCTTCAAATGATGGATACTCACTCATTACTAATAATGTGATATGCTGGTGTCACGAGGGGACTTACACAATTCGCAAAGGTTTATCAACTTGACTTCAAATGATGTGGTTTCACAATGTGCAATGAAAATATATTTCAATTTCCAACTTACAGAATGCAATTAAACTTAAACTTATGAATCTAAACTACTTTTACTTTTACCTAAGGATGCAAGAAAGAGTGAATATCCTTGGACTATACTAGATTCAGTTTTATCATCGACTCCACTCACCTAGTGCAATCTTCTAAGTGTGTTCAAATGAATACCATTTCATTAATCCCATCTATGGATGCAAATCAAAGAGCAAGTAAGGATTGAAGTTAAGTTCATAAAAATGCCATTTGACCACGCAAGGCGAGACTCACAATTGTAAGCAACTAGTGGTTTGGTCTAATGATCGAGTCAAGCAAGGATGCATTCACAATTAATCTTATCCCACTAAATTACTCAAAGCAAATTCTAACTAAATACTTGAAATCAAATCTATTCTAAGTGAGAAATGTAGATCACCATGCAATACTCCAAAAAGATCATGATTATTCACCATGCAAAACACAAAATGAATAGTAGAGCAAATTTAGCAGTATATTAGCAACAATTCTCCTTTACAAATGAGGGGAATGGGGTTTATATAGGAGCCCCAATTACAATGAACGACCAAGATTAAAATAGAATCAATGGCCCAGATTAATCCATTACAAACCCTAATTAGGGTTCCCACAACTATCACCCAATGACATCAAAGCACTACTATGTGGGCTAATACAAAAAATTATAATGCCTTGAAGACCAATGGTAAAATGAGTTAGGTATAAACCACTAATCAAAAGGCACCAAACAATGGGCCAATCAAAATAGAGTGCCTTATTATTAACCAATGAGAAAATTTATGCCACATAGGCTTACAATAAATCTTCCCTTAGAAGACAATTTCCTTAACCCTTTCCTTTTTTGCCAACTCAATGAATTTAGAGAGAATATCAGAAAGCTCATTCATTGGGACACTTGGTGCCTTTTGGATCTTCCACTCAACAATGTCCAACTCAGTAGTACATGTGGCAAATTTTTTACCCCAATCAGGCATATTATCATGGCAAGTGGCTATGAAGGCCCTGAATGCTGCAAATCTTCTTAACTGCTCCCTTTTGACGGTGCTGCAATCTCTGAAGTACAAAACCTTCATCCTTTCCTCAAGATTTCCAACTTCATGTTCTCTTTATTTTCATTGAACTGAAATATCTCTTTCACCACTTCCTGAATTTCATCTTGAATTGCTTGAACTGTTATGCTGAGGCCTTGGCAATCACCCATTACCTTCTCAAGAGTATCTTGCTTGGAAACCAATACAAGTCTACTGCATTTGCCTCTATTACTTTACTCTTTTCCAATAGAAACTTAGAGGTTCCTCTCATTGCTTCCAATCGTGGAATAGTCCTTTCTTTGATGAACTGAAACTCTTCACAGGTTGCACATAAGGCTTAAGTTCTCGTTTTAATTGATACAATTGTTTGATAGTGCCTCGAGAATTTTGGAAGAAAAGTATCTGCCTCCTGTGAAACTTCTTCCATCCATCCCCTTGAGTCTTGAAATGCCATCTTCAAGGTTTCTAAATTGTTGATCGATTCCCTTTCAAGTGTGAGAGGTGGTGCGAACGCTTGATCTTTTTGCTGAATAGGATTGAACAATTGTTTGATATACTCCCTCAACTGTTGATTTTCTTGTACTTCTTCTTTCCAACCTCCTTACTCTTTACTCCAAAACTTGAATAGCTTTGTGGGCATCCTCGACTTCTTGTTTCTTTGTTCCAGCCCCCATATCATGCTCAATGATATCATAATCTTGAGGAAGGATGTTGTCCCTCATCTTATCTCCTCTTGGAATGGCAATTTGAACTTTGCGAGTTCTTGAATCATTTCTGATAACTTTTGGTACCCTCCTTGTTGTTTGACTTTCTTTCTCTTTCCCAAAATTTTCTATAATATCTTCGTTATTTTCAATTGGGTCTTGCTTTACAACCTCTTTTGTAACATCTCTCTCAACCAAGCAAGTGCTGTACACTCTCCTAACTCCATATTGGCTCTTCCTTGTCTTGTCCTTCAACCGGTCTTATGGCCATGTCTTCATTGGGCTTTTCATTTGGAGGTGGGATTTCACCTTCCTAGGGAGAGTACACAATATTAATCGTTTCATCTTCACTTACTCTTTGAGGAGGAGAACTTCCTTCTTCCTTGCTTTGGCTTAGAGGAGAGTCTCTAGAGCTTTGGCTAATGTTGGCCTCTGATTCGGTAGTAACTTCTTGACATACCTCTTTGCCTTTCGTTGGGATGGTTTTCCCTTGTTTAGAAGTTGCGCTCTCTTTTGATTGAGGAGAACTCGACTTCTATTTCTTGGCTGGTGGTTCTTGAATCTTCATCCCTTTTCCCTTTGAATTTTTACTCTGTGAAGCTTTATCAATATTTTTCCTTTTTTTGCCGCCTTCACCTTTTTGCTTTTCACTAACCTCTCGGGGTTGCTCAGATGATTCTTCTTCGACTTCGTCTATCTCTCTCATTTTCTCCTACGTTAGTGGAATTCCCTTTTTTACTAGGCTTGCCATTTTTCTATCTAGCTATTCCTGGGTAGAAAGTGTAACTGGAATCATCAAAGCTTCTAAATTAATCTCCTTCTCGTCTAACCAATCAATGGATTCCAATTCATGATCCTTCGTCGTTTAAAAATCTCTCCTAATGAGTCTATCATCTTCCTTTAATCGATCAGGTACTTGAATCTATTTCCATCTACACTCTCTGATCATATCCACAGTCAACCTTGAAAACATTCTCTTCTTGATTTTGAAATCATCGGCAGCATCTGCCCAATAGTCTTCCAAATGTGGAATATGTTGGAACTTATTCCCATATGCGCTCTTGATTTTCTTTTCTGGATCAAAACCTCCTCTTGCTTCATAGAATCCTAATGTGTAAAATTCAAATTCCTTGTCCGCGGCTTCAACTACTAAAAGAGATGGACAAGTTTCACTTCCAAGGCTGAATGAGAATCCAACCCCCTGCTTATGTTTATGTTTTTGAATCTTATCATAAGCGACTAATTGCCTTGCGACTTCCATTATCACCAACTTATTAGGAGGATACATTGGAAGCTTTTTCGGATAGCAGCTTGTACTTCCCAATACTCGGATATATGTGAACTTAAGAAATTGAATGTATCACGAACCATGCTTCTTGATCAACCTTTTAGCTTCTTTGGATAGCCTCTTATGCGTGGCCTCTTGCAATGTCCTCACAATTCGCATAGCAAATGCATCATTGAAGATTTTGAAATGTCTATTATTATGAAGATATAGTTGCAGATAACATTCATGTACAAGGAATTGTCACACTCCAGTTCCAACTTGTCCTAGGCTATTCAATCCAGGATACGTGAATACCATGGCCAACATGTAAACCAAATAGGAAGTCATTTGAAATGCCTTTGTGTTCTTTATCATGCTCAATTGAAGATCAAGATTATCGCTAATAATCTTTGCCCATTCGAACATAACCTCTCTGGTAGATATCTTATCCATGAAATAAAACATCCAAGGCTCGAAAATAGCTCCTTGTGGCTCTCCTATTACTCTGCTTAACATGATGATGAGGTCCCCATAGTCCTCTTTAAAATCTGATTTGGTCAGCTTGGATAACTTCAATATCTTAGAATGGCGGCTCCTTGGTTCAATTAGCCATTCATCATTGATCTCTGCTGTACAAGTGTCTAGTTGATCATTATACTCATTATAGTACTTCAAAGCTTGCTCTTTTGTCATGTACACACCCAACTTATGGAATGTTATGTTGAATGTATCCTTGATTGCTCGTTCGGTTTGGACTATCATTATCTGCTTATCCTGCCCATAATGAATTGACTTTGTTTGTGGATTGTAGTGCATGGCGCATTCAAGTATTAACTCAGTACATTGCATTGTTGGGGGAAAAGCAGCAGCTTGGACTATCCCATTTTTCACCATACGTCTTGCCATCTTTGATGGATTACCCCTGGACATTCGATCTCTGATCTGTAACATATTGAGTGGTCCAAGGTTTGTATCTCCAATCTTCTTGCATTTTGAAGTGAAGCTGGTATCTGATGTCATTTCTTTCATGTCATTCTTTATTTGGACTTGCCTATCCTTCTTCAAGTTTGCGGTTTTAGCACCTGACATCTTGGACCTGCATTCAACACCCTCCATCAAATTTTGAATTTCAAATATTTCAATCAGAAAGAAAAAAATTATAATCAAGAAATAAATTTATGAATCAAGACAATTTTCCCCTCATTACGAACATCCTTTTCTATCCTAATCCAAGAAAGAGAAGACCCCTTCACTTCTAAAGTTTGATTTTTAACTCTTGCTGGGCAAATAGAAATAAGGGATTTGATCTAGTTACCAGCTAGAGTAAGTTCGATTTTCCTCAAGACATGATAATGTTACCACTTCAGCCATTCTAGGATTTTATCAGCAAATCATATAAAAATTTAAAATGCTGACCCTGCTGATTGATGCTATGAACCTCGGTGCTTAGTATCTGATTTTAATATGAATTCACTTCAAACTCTGATTTTCTAAGTCCTGGTTTTTTAATTTTCCACCCAGATTTGCTTCTTGCAACACCTTTCACCTCTGATTTTCTTATAAATTGGTGAAGTTCGCTCTTCAAAATTCTCCTAAATTTGACTTCCAAGTAATAAAATCGCTGCTCATCACGAGTCTGCTTTGTTGTAAATTATATCTGAAAAGGATAATTGGTGTGGTCAATATGGAATCAAATACCCCCCTTATATATGCGTTTAGGGCCAAGGGTTTGACTTTTAGTTTAGGCCAACTTGGATTTGGTTAATCAATTAAATTCAAATTAAATATTTCATTGCCTCTAATCAGGCCGACCTATATCAATTAACAAATTTAAATTTGAATTTCGGTTTTAGCATCCATTATTAGGCCGATTTGGTTATTTGGCAAATTAGATTTGAGTTTGGATTTTTTTTTAATCAAATCGACTTGATTGCAAGCCCATTATTGATCTGGGTGGAAATTCCAGGAAGGTCAAGATTAAGAATGTCGACAAGGGGTCAGATTCCAACCTAGTGTCAGGATTGGGAATCTCGACAAGAGGTCAGATTTTGACCCTATGTCAAGATTCAACGTTTTCCTTGCTCTTTCATCATTATGCGATCTGCATTAGAGGCTCGTCATTCTTGTTTTCAGTGTTCAAAACCAATCGATTCAAAATTTTATCCAAATGCCATGGTGGAATTTTGGTGGGTGTCGAGATTGGGAATCCTAACAAGGGGTCATAATCCAACCCTATGTCAGGATTAAGAATGACTTTGCTTTGATTCAAAACCTGCCTTTTAGCCTTTCCAGCCCTTATTTCATGCTTTCAAATTCGTTCTAGAGGGTTCGTCTTCATGGTTTTCTCACTGTGATTTGCATCTTTAGTTAATCGAAGTCCATCCCTATCCAATTTCGATCCACAATTTGCTCTAAACTTTGATTATCTTTCTCTAAGATTTCATTGATTTTGCCTTTCAGTCTTATTTTCCATTACCTTGACCAATTTGAACTCGAAATTCTTCATTGAAATGCCCTTAGGCCTGGGCGGATTTTGGCTACTTGTTGGGATTTTACGTGGGAAATGGGGTGGAGTTTTGGGGTCTCTCGAGATTAAGAATCTTGAGAGGTGGTTGGATTTTGACCTCCTCTCTGGACTATCTCATCATATACTTTAACTCCTCAAACCAGAGACTCCATTGTTTCCATTTGATCTTCTCGCCCTTGATCTTTATTTCCATGAATTTCTTTTTCATTTTCACCTGATTTTAACTGGATTTCACCAAGAATCTGCACCTTGAAACATGTTTGCAAATTCATCATGTTGACTTGATTCATTTTCTTACCCACTCCATTAGTCCCCTTCATCAATTTGCACTTGAATCTTGCCTTTTAGCTACTTAAAAATCATAGACTTGGGCAGAGTTTTGAAGGTTGTTGAGATTAGGCAAGGAGAAGGGGGCGGAAATTCAAGGCCTGTCAGGATTTGGAGTCCTGAGACCAGGTTGGAATCTGACCCATTCTCAGGATTATTTTAAAGGGAAGAAATTTTATCTAAGCACGCCTTTTCACTCCAACAAAATTGCAAGTTCTCTTGGTTGTCCCCCATGAAAATTATGCCCTTGCTGATCACTTTCTCCCTGACTGATCTTAGATCTGCATATTGTATTTCTTATTTTTCCTTTAGCAATTCATGTTTTTCATTTTCATCTAAGTTCCACTCTTCACTCTCCACATTGATGCCACTTGGATTTGTTCCTCATTTTTTTCACCTTCAACCCTTAAGGCTTTCTTTTTCTCTTTATCAGATTATTGCCCACTTTGCTAACCATCTAAATCTCAAACACTAGATTTCATTCTCCTCTTCACACTTCAAGGCTTGTCCCTTGAATGGATCATGCTGCCCAAAACTTAACTCTAGACATCAGAGACCTAAACTGCCACTAAACTAGGACCTCTTGGGACAACTACCCTACTACCAAGCAAAAAGAGGGGGTCCCCATTGTTAATGTTTTGGCCTTTACGGCAAAGATCAACGCATTGGACAAAGTGGTAATAATAATAATTAATATGTTGGATATATTAATGATATATTTAATTATGATAAAATTGGTTGGATAATAATAATAAATATAAAAGGTTATACTTATTATTAAGGATTGATTTTAATAATTACATATGGAGCAAATAATATAAAAGAATATATTATTATTATGGACCCGAGCCGGCCAACTTGGGAGGCCAAGAGTTTATCTTAATAAGCTCATATATTAGAGAGACTTGGAGAAGGTAGAAGCAACAAAAAACATAACGTTGCCTTCTTCCTTCAGCAAGATCGTTGAATGAGCAAAAGTACTTCAGCAGATTTACATTGCATATTGAGCGATTTATATCAGACTTCTTTAGGCGAACTTCAGAAGTAAATTAGAGGATCAAATTGGAGCCTTAAGTAGTAGATTCAAGAGCAAATAAGAAGCATAAAAGGGGGCAGATCAAGCAGAAATTACATCTGCTATTGTGGTGAATTAAGCAGCCCTAGAAGGGGAATTGTACAGATCGTAGCAGACATATAAGGGCAGATCGAGCAGCCATAGAAGGAAAATTGTGTAGCCCTAGAAGAGCGAATTAGGGCAGACAACAAGGGCGAACTAGGGAAGAATTAGAGCAGCCCTAGAAGAACGGATTTGATAGCTCATTGAAGACCTTCAAGAACAGATTCATATCAGTCCTTGAAGGCAACATTGAAGGGCAAATTTGAAGAATACAAAGTGCAGAATTGAAGGCAACCAAAGGATAATTAGTAGTTAAGGCTTCTGGATTTTGACTGTGGCATTTTTTCCATCAACGTTTCGGATCACACTCCATGATCCATCATTAGGATCATGGATAAATTCAGACCTTCAAATCCGGGTATTATCTTTCCTTAATTGTGAATATTTATTATATCCTGTGTCTTAGCACTTGAAAGACCTTTATAGATTGTATTTTCCTTGCTATAATCTGAAAACATTAACACCCATTTGCAATGGGGTGATGGCGTGAAAACCTCACAACAAGTCCCTTTGTAATAACCAACATATCACATCATTATAACCGAGTTAAGTCCACAATTGGAAGATACCTTGGGGTTGTATCATTTGATCACACAATCCATGTACATTGTTTAGCATATGAGCATCCTTATTCAAGAGAGTTAAATATTCAATTCTGCATGTTGTAGTGGCATTAAACTCACATCAACAAGTAACCATTTAAAGATTGAACATTTCTTAGTTTCTACCATTGTTTACATTTATGAACCCATTTCTCATCATTCTACTTCTACACTCATTAGCTTTATGTCCAAACTTTTTGCAGGCATGGAAGTGATCATTAAATGGTTGAGATTTGATTTGGCTTCTACATTCACTAACTCTATGTCCAAACTTGTTGCATCAAAAACAATTACCATTGAAAGATAGAGAATACCTTGTTTGAGCAGGAGCAAGCTTCTTGAAATTCTTCTTGTTCCAAACTGGAGTTGAACCTTTTTGATCTTCATTTATCTTCTTGGATTCATCGTTGACCTTTTCCTTGCCTTTGTCATCTTTGTTGGGAGTCTTAGAACTTTCTCCTTTATCAAAACCAAGACCACCTTTGTTCTTAGATGGTTTTTGAAAGCCTAGCGTTTCATCAAGCAGATCACTACCTCTTTTGAGTTTCAATCCCTGGTTAATTTGTTCTTTTGCATTCTTCAACTCCGTCCTCAAGGTAACTGCTTCTTTTTTAATATCAGTGTATTCACCGGATTTGACATGTAGCTTTGTTTCCAAAATATCAGTAGTCTTCTTTCCTTCTTCAACTTGAATCTTCGGATGGGCAATGTTATCTTCTGCTTTCTTAAGCTTTTCCTTATATTCCTTACAAAGAGCTTGAGCATCTTTCAGATCAGCAAGAGCAAGTATCAGTTCTCCTTCAAGATATACTACTGCATCAACATCCCATCCTTGTTGTTCCATGGCTTCCAAATCTCTCTGATTCAAACATAGTGTTCAAATGTAGGAGATACCTCAGCTGTTATACAATTACTTCAAGAACTTTGCTTGATACCAATTGTTGAACAGTTCTTGATGTTGAGAAGGGTGGGTGCATCAACACATATGAAAACTTAACTTATTGTTATCCATTTATTCCTTTTAACACATTTGCAAAAGTAAACAAAAAAAATAGAACATGCAACACACAAGAACACCAAGTTTTTTATGTGGAAAACCCAACGTGGGAAAAACTGTGGTGAAAAACTATCTCGCGATATGAAAAAATAATTACAATAGTTTTAGGCTCTTGGCCAAGGAAGCTCACTGCTCCTGATTTGACTTGCAGGCTAAGGCGTACAACCTTAGGGCAAGAAACAAGGGACTTGCGAATTGAAGATCACTTCTTCAGGGCAAGATACAATATAGTTTGTTTACAAAGAAATTTTTTTGCTGAACTAAAGTGAAATGCATCATTTGAAACGTTGATTACAGCTTTCTGCTTTAAACATCTAAATTGACTTCATTACTAATCATCTGCACTTGCGGACCTTCGCACTTACACCACATACCATATGCAACCACTTATTCAACTCATATCATCCACAAAATGATCTGATCATATATATCCCCACCATAACAATCAATTTCATCAGTTAGGTTGGTTTAATTAGATGAAATGTGTAGAACATAAATATTCAGCCCAAAATACCATCTCCAATGTCTTGTTGAAGGAAAACAAAATGTGCGAAGCATCACACCATGTTGGCACACCATCCTATTACTCCCAAATCAATGTCTTTATCACCACATGTTACCGCATGGTCCGAAAGCTACTCTAGTCGGCTCCAACAGATAGAACCGGTAACAAGATAAGCACAAATGATCATGTGAACCACCACAATGCTTGCGCTACACAACATAGGATCTCTTGATATCGACAAAAACATATTTGATATCCACAACACAAAAGTATTAAAGGCGAAGGAATGCAAAGCATTCCATCAACAGGTACACTGTCACCACACAGATTGACACTCAGAACTTCACCAGATCTTCTGTGGAGGGTATTAACACTTGAAACCTTAGATATAACATTTCTATACTTACATAAACATCATACTAGAACCGCAAGCCAAGATGATACAATGCGTAGCAATGTGGACCAAGATGCTGATATTCTGTGTGTTTACTATTCACCGGAATGGTCATACTTAGCCAAAAATTGATTCAGACACAGACATTACTCCATTATTCCAAAATAGACATCAATCATCTGGATACTTCATTTCCAATCAATACTCATACTTGCAACACTAACTCATAATTGCAACAGTGTCCTTATAGAGCACTGGTATAATGTTACTGGAAAGGAGTGATGGAAAATCTTTAGATGTAGGTCAGACATTCAGCTAAGTCAATGTAAACTATAGTGGAAGATGGAGTTGGAGGGAGATAGCAAGCTGCAAGGAACATGTGTCAAAGGGGGATGGGCACATGGTTCAGCTAATTGAACATATTTATTTGTTTAATTGCTTCATTGTGAAACAAAGATCTGTGAATCTGCCTATCAAGACTTGTTTGTTAAACTTGCAAACACAGTCAATTTCAACTGCTATGTTAATTGAGGATGTTTTGAGTATTTTATGACGTGCATTTGTAAATGTCTAATCTGCATTTGGGTTATAGATGTGGGCCTATGATATTATGTCCTAACTATGATAAATCTTTTCTGGGTGGACTATTGGTGTCCTTTGTTACAACATTTTGGAAGAGTGAGGAGAGAGTAGGTTGTGGAGATAATGCCAACCCCTGCTTTGTATGGCTATTCAAAGAGGAGATAATTTCTTTTCACAGGACTTAAATTAGAAGGAAAACTAGGAACCATTCTCCACTACAAAATTACGTACATTCACAGAGAAAAACCTTATGTTTTCCTCACTTGCACTTGTTTACTTGTGATGGATCCATTATTGTTTTTGATAATGAGAGCAAGAACTATACAAGGTATGATGCCCCAAGGTTGGATTGAATTATAGTGACAAATAATGTTTAAACTACAGCCAAAATAGCTGTCTGCTCAATTGACAATGTATTCAGATGTATCCTCACCCAAAAAATATTGCTGTTAATAAGATTACATCACTATTAAATAAAAATCAGAGTCAGGGCTTAGGGGAAATTAAGCGCTGTCCTTCGACATTGTAAACTTGGAATCAGAATGAGGTATACTGCCATAGGCCATGTTCATGTACTGAACAGTAGAAAGATCAGGGATCTTGTTAGTAACTGAAGTATAGCAAAGTGGGCACAAGAATCAGCTTCTCGTTGAACTAACATATCTGAATTCAGGACGAGACCTTCACCCCGGTTATCTTCATCAATTTTCATCAGAACACATTTTGCCCCTATCTCTATATGCTCAGCCAGAAGAGAAATGCAATCCATATTAACGACATTGTCTCTTATATAACCTTTGTTATTCTTCACTTTTTGATGCTTTATCTAAATCCATCTCTGAAGCCCCAAAGCCCTTTCTTGGTTTCCTCATTAGTATCTGAATTGTTGCTATTACAGATGCTTTCTTCCAGCCGGTGATTCTTTCTTTGTTCTCCAACTCAATTTGGTTATCTTTTTCAAGTATCATCATTGGCAATTTGTTCATCCTACTCATTAACTTATCCTCCTCCCCACTGTATGTAAGATTCTTATCATTTCTGCAATTTTTATGTTACCCCTCCTGAGGAAACTGTTATGTTCATATCTCTGTTAAATCATTTGTGTGCACATTAGGAGTTGTCTGGAAGTCACTCCCACTGCTTTCAATGTAGAGAACTTATTGATGCAGTAGTTGTCTGGCAGTCATTACAATCACACTTATAATGTAGAAGACAACTTATTAATGTAGGAGTTGTGTGGCTGTCACTCTTACTGCAATTATGAATTATGTGTAGCAGACAACTCATTGTCTCATTGTTTTCTTGTTCTGTACTTAGGGCATCCCGAGAAGATTGAAAGAGACACAGGTGAGGAGGTCTGTCATATTGGATCACTATTGGAGATGGAATTGAAAGTATGAATAGTGATGGCACTATTCAAATGTGAGGAAGCAAATATGTTCACATCTCTGTTAATCACTTATGCACACACATAGTAGTTGTCTGGAAGTCACTCCTACTGCTCTCATATGTAGAAGACAACTTATTGATGTAGAAGTTTTCTGGCAGGCATTGCCACCACACTCAATGTAGAAGACAACTTAATTGATTTAGGAATTGTCTGGTAGTTACTCCCACTGCACTCACGTAGAAGAAAACTTATCACCTTATTGTTTTTCTGCGGTGTGCTTTAAGTATCCCAAGAAGATTGAATGATACATACATGTGAGGAGGTCTGTCATTTTGGATCACTATTGGAGATGGAATCTGAAGTATGGATAATGATAGAAGTATCCTAAAACTCTTTAGTCTCGTGACCTTCCTGAATCACTGTAATTGAAGGAAGGTTCCAACTTTACTAAATCCCCTGTTCATCTCCACATCAGGATTATTCACTTCCTATTCTCTAACCTCATCTGCTGAACTCCTCATTATTCGGGTAAATAATTTTCAACAAATTCCCGACACAATCGGTGCAGTAGGAAACCTAGGGATCTCAAATATAGCTGGAGCAGTAGGTTCAAGTTTTACAGCTGGGCTATTGACTATATGGGCAATGATGAGTTCTTAACCAATACCATGGACAGAGTTGCCATGGACCTCTGTAATGTCCCTTTTCTGAATTGCCGTAGAACTTTGCCCTAGAATCACAATTGCGCAAGATTAGGCTTAGGGTCTACCATAAACAGGGTTTTCTTCAATTGTGTAACCCCCAAATTGAATTCCTGCGATAATGTTAGATTTCATTTATAATCATACTGCCATAATTAGATTTCTTTTAATTAGAAATAAATATATATGAGAAATGTAAATTGGATCAATAGATTGCTAGAATTAACTTAGATGGGAGTAAACCATAGAGATGACAACGTAAAGATGGTTTAATGAGGTGTCCCAAAAACCTCCTACCCTAGGCCCAAGAGCGGATATACCATCCCTCTTGGTCTCATGAGGCCCGTGCCATACATATGAGGTGGCGTACTTAGTGTGGGGTCCTATCGCCATTTCCCTCCATCTAGCCACCCCTAACCTTTCTTCCCTGATTGAAGGTCCACTTCCCTTGATAGGGATTGTGAGGGGTCTTCAGAAGTGGGTGTCCCGAAAGTCTACCCTTACTAAGCCCAAAGGCAGTCCACCTTGTCCCCCTTTGGCTCCATGGGACTCATTAGTCACCACATGGAGTGGCATGCTTAGAAAGTGACCTCATCGCCATTTCCTCTAATTGGGAACCCTCACTTCCCCTATCATGGCAGATTACGACAGTCAGAGATGAGAGCACATATAGTATTTTATCAATCCACTTATTCAATATGCCCATATATTAAATAGGTCATATGTAAAGAATCAGCAATGTATTCATTGTACTATAATTATAAACAATGACGTATTCAGCCTCCTAAGCATATCGCTATACGAAGTCATTTGCAATTAAACTGTACACACATGTTTCAGTATTAAGCAGACATGGATAACTCATAGTGCTGTATATATATAGTGACTTGCTTGTACCAGATATTGCCGAATATTTGTATATAAAAATGTACTGATATAGATTACAGGTTATATGAATATGCTGATGTAAGCTTTCCTCCTATCGATGCTTGTCTATTTTCTTTGTTTGCTGATGCTGAGAGGAGGGATTTCTATCTTACTTAAATATGCCCATGAGTAGATCACACTTCTTCATTATATAGGCTAATCACATCATTTCATAATTCAACTTCAATCTAATTGTTATATATTCTAATTGCATCATTTCATAATTCAACTTCAATCTAATTGCAGCATTTGTGTCTATTTTGCCTCTTCACTTAAGAATCTTAGTTAAGACTTAATCAATCTCAATGAATTAACAATTGAATCCTTGCATCATTGATTATTTGATAATCGATTAACTTATGATTGTATTTCTTCAGCCAATCAATCTTGTGACCAATGACCACCCAATTCATAACTCATAATCGGTGATGCCAGTTGCTATTTTAATTCGAAACATGAGTCGGTAGTTGATATGCTTGTTGTAATCAATGTTTCTGATATGGGGTCATGACAGGCCTCCCCTCCTGAATTTGCTTGCCCTAAAGCAACCTTAGATTTGGATAATCAAATATATTGGCTCCTTCCCAAGTTGCGACTTCCGTCGGCAAGCCTTTCGTTTTGATGAGGTACTCCTCAATAGTCTTGTTCCTTAGTCTCTTTTCTTGGATCTTAAGTATATTTTCTGGTTCCAAGATCAGTTTTCCTTCAACATCAAGTGGTGGTAATTTGGGGCATGGAATAATATGTTGCTCCAACACCCTTTTAAGGTGAGATACATGAAAGACATTGTGGATTCTACTACTTTGTGGTAGATCCAATTCACAAGCTACTTCTCCAATCTTTCTCAATACTTTATATGGTCCATACAATCAAGGTTTTTTTGCTCCACTAGTTTTGAGTGATAATTGTTTGTATTGCTGCAACCTCAAGAACACCAAATCTCCAACTTTGAAGGTTTGCTCAATCCTCTTCTTATGTGCATACACCTTTTGCTTGTTTTATGCTTGGTGGAGGTTATCCTAAAGTGTGCTCATGATGTCTATATTTTGTTGTATGAAATCTTTAGCTCCTAGGACACAACTTTTTGAATGAATCAGTCTCCAAAAGATGATGTTGTGTATCCATACAATGCTTGGAAAGGGCTCATCCCTATAGACATACTGTGAGTGGTATTATAACAATACTTTCCCAAATGAAGACACTTAATCCATGCATTTTGCTGTCCTATAACATTATTCCTTAAATATCCCTTCAACCCTTTGTTAGTGATTCTTGTTTGTCCAATAGTTTGTGGATGATAACTAGTATTGGGGGTTAACTCTGTCCTGACTAGTTTGAATAACTCTTGCCAAAATAAATTGAGGAAATGATTGTCCCGATTGCTTACAATGTTTTGTGTAATCCATGTAACCTGGAAATTTCTTTGAAGAATACTTCAACTACTTGGGGGGCTCTAAATTCTGCTAGGACAGCCATAAAGCGTGCATATTTAGTTAGGCGATCACCCACCACATAGATGCTGTCTTTCCCCTATAACTTGTGTAGCCCTATTATGAAGTCCATAGATATGCTCTCCCACTTTTGGTTGGGTATGGGCAATGGTCGGAGCAGTCCCACTGGGTATGTGTGCTCTTCTTTGGTACACCAAGCACTCCCTAACATGTTTTAGTACATCTCCTTTAGGCCTTGTTTGGTTGCGGGAATTGACTTGGAATTGGCATAAACAAATTCCGATTTTGTCAAATCCTCAGTTTGGCAGTGCAAAATGAAATTGGAAGAGGGAGATGTATATGCTCATTTTCACCCAAAATGAGCATATACATCTTCCACTTGAAAAGGTGGAATTGGAATTTGAGGGCCAAATTCCCATTTTTTCAATCCCCATTTTGAAACCATTTCGGGTCCGCGTGCCAACAAATTAACATTTGAGGTCCGCGTTCAAACATTTGAGGCCTGAGAGATTATTGCAAGAGAGATCCAAGTTTGTCACACTTCCACAGTACTTCAAGCCTTGAGGAAAACCTCTGAAAGCTCACTTCCATTGACCGGAAGCAGAGCCCTAAACTGTAACTGTGGAGGACAAGAGCCAAGAACGGGGGTTGTGCTTTATGATCTGCGATCACGTTGAGCATAATTAAACCGTGCCGTTCCAACCTCCCCGATCCTCTTTCATTAAAAAATTCAAAAAAAAAATGAAAGAAACAAAAAAAAATGTTATCCTCTACCTGCTGTTCCCTTACCGCCACGTGAAGAGAGACTCATTTGGATGAGTCATATTTTCTTTAATATGGTTGAGGCACTGTATGTCATCTGCTTCAAACTGTGGCGAATAATTTTTAATTCCACAAATAATTAATGATAAAGTGGAAATAAGATGTTATATTTTAAATGGAATGAAATATGTTGTTATTGTGTCTTTATAGCTACTATTTTTTTTTTCGATTTATACAAGATGGTGATTTTACTAGCATGTGATTTATACAAGATAGTGATTGTTGTTTATGATTATCTATATAAAATTAAACAAAATAAAAAATTAACTTTATTCAAAAAAATTGAAAAAAATAAAAAATTAATATATTTTTAAAAAATAAACTTGTTTATGATTTTTTGTATAAAACTAAATAAAATAAAATATAAATAAATTAATAAAATTGAATTATTATATTCAAAAATATTAAAACAATAAAAAAAAAACATACTCAAATTCTAATTCCAGTTTCAAAATGTGGAACCAAACGGTGGAAATGCATATTCTCGCTCATATTCCGGGTCAACCAAACGGTCCAAACTATATTCCGAAAACGAAAAATTGGAATATCAAATCCATGATTTGACCATTTCCAGCATTTGATCAAATTCAACATTCTCTATTTCCTGCAACCAAATGAGGCCTTGAGGATTTTCCATGAAAACCTTTCAATGATCTGCTTATAAGTCTTGTAGTACACTTGGTGTCCGACTGATAGATTATTGTGGTAGTTCTTCAAGATCTCTTTCTTCACCTTGGAACTAGATGTGATGTATATTTGATCTTTATAAAGGATGAGGTCATCCGTAACTCGATATCTCTCATTATCATTTGAGAATGGGTCCTTGGCATATTCTATGAGTATAGATGTCTTCCATTATGTGGATATTGTTGTCATAGAATCGAGGTGGGGCCTCCGTGATAAAACATCAGTTGCAATGTTGTTCTTGCCATTCATGTATACGATATCAAAGTCATATGCTTGTAATTTTTGCTGCCTATGATTTAGGTCTTTTCTCTTAGGAAGAACCTCAAACTATTGTGGTTGATCTTCACTATGAATTTCCTTCAAACAGGTATTATCTAAATTTTGCAAGTGCGTGCATAATTGCTAGCATTTCCTTGTCGTATACTAAGTATGTTCCTTTCATGTCCTTAAGTTTCCTGTTTTCAAAGGCTACGGGGTGCTTATTTTGCATTATGTACAACCCCAATGCCTTCACCTGAAGCATTACAATTAAGGGTGAAGAGAAATCTGGTATTGCTAATTAAGTCTTTCAAAAGTTATTTGTGCATCTTCATTTCAAGTGAATGCTCCTTACTTGGTTAAGTCTGTGAGTGGAGTAGTTAGTTTTGAGAATCCCTTCACAAATCTTCAGTAATAACTACAAATCCCAAAAATCCTTTGAGGTGCGTTGAGTCGTTGGCTTTTGCTAGCTTCAAACTGCCTCAATCTTCTCTTCATCCACCTTTACTCAAGCACTAATTTTGTGCCCCAAATACGATTTCTTCCATACCTAACTCACATTTGGATTATTTAGCATATAAGAAATTCTTCTCAGTATCTCAAGTACTTCATCTACTTGCCTTAGATGTTCTTCCCCGGTTTTACTGTAGATGAGGATGTCATCAAAGAAAATCAATAAAAATCTTCTTACTTTCCCTCTAAAAATATGGTTCCCACAAGATTGAAAAGTGGCTGGCACATAGGTTAGCCCAAATGGTAGGACCATAAACTCGAAATGGCCGTAGTAGCATCTGAAGGTTGTCTTAGGTATATCTTCTTCTCTTACTGATCTGGTGGTATCTTGAACTTAGGTCAATTTTTGAAAAGTAGACTGCTCCATGGAGTTCATCAATAAATTCATCAATTCAAGGAATAGGATATCTATTCTTTATTGTTTTCTTATATAGTGCTCTATAATCGATACACATCCTCATTGTGCCATTCTTCTTCTTTGAGAGTACCATTGATGAGGGAAAGGGTTTGAAACTCGGTTGGATGTATCCCATCTCTAATAGCTCTTTAATGGTCTTTTCAATTTCCTCTTTGTATTTGCGAGGATGACGGTAGGAAGTGGTGACTACTGGCTTTGCTCCTTCCTCGAGTTCGATGGAATGTTCAAACCCTCTTTTTGGGGGAAGTTCTGGGGAATGTTATCAAACGCCTTCTTATTCTTGCTCAGTATAGGTTTTATGTCTATGTGGATGGATTTTCCCTTGGTAGAGGACTTGTCTAGGACCAAGCAGTGGGCGACCCATTCTACTTTTCCTCAATTAAGGGCTCTTTCCATTCTTTTAGATGATATTACCCTTGGATATACATTGAATAGCCCTTGTAAAGTTACCTTCTCCCCTTTGTACATAAAGCATATTTCCAATTTTGGGAGGTCTAGTATGTGGCGACGTAGGGAGTATATCCACGGAGTGCCCAAAATCTCATTGGTGTCCCCCATTTTTACAATGTAAAACTTCTTGTTGACTGGATGCTTCCCTAGGGTGATGTTTAGCTGAGTGATCTTTCTCTTACATGGGGTGGTAGCCACATCAACCAAGGTTACTTGAAAACCCTTGAAGTCCTCGGCTTTCGATCCTAATCTTGTGACCTATCAATTGGCAATAAAGTTGTGGGTTGCCCCACTATCCACATAGGGCCTTACCTTTTTTCCTTTTATGATGCCTCAAATCCTAAAGGGATTGTGTGTTTGGATGCTTTCAAGATGCGTGCCACGGTTCCACTTTTTTTAGTCTTCATGTTTTGTTCCTTTGCTTGGGTTCTCTTCATCACTTTCGGGGATTAGTTCAATTTGGCGTGCTTGACCTTTTCCCCTACATGTAAGCCCTTCTCCCATTTTTCTCCACACTTTGAGGCATGTCTTATTCCTATCCTTCTTATTACATAAGTGTCTTGGTTTCCATATATCTTTACATCTAAAGCATAATTTTTCCTCTTGGCCACACTTATGTCCTGGTTCCCATTTCTTTTTGCAATCAAAGCATAACCCCTTCCTCCTTAGTTACTCTTGGTTGCTTTCATGTAGAAATGTCCTTTTTCGCGCATCCTTCCCATGGAAACACTTATCTTATTTATGGAGATGCTTAGATTGTGTTTGGTGCAAAATTTTTGTATCTATCTGTGGTTGAGGGTGTATCAAATTTTAATGCCTTTTGAATTGCCTCTTCCAAGTTTGTTGGGTCCAAGGTGCTCACCATACTTCTGATCAATTCTTTCAATCCCTCTATGAATAGTAAGTGAGCCTTTCTTGAGAGACTTTTGGTACCTGTTGATGTGAGTTTTGTTCCACTACAACATGCATAATCAAATACTTAGTATTTTGAGGTGAAACACCAAATCTTCAACTCTCTTTCGAATAACGATGGTCATATGTTAAACAATGTAGATAAATTGAGTGATCAAATGAGACAACCTCAAGGTTCCTTCTTAATCATGGACTTTCACTAAGTTATAATGATGTGATATGCTAGTTATCACAAAGGGACTTATGTTGTTCAATCAATGGATATCAACTTAACTTTACCTTCCTCCAACTGCTTCCAACTAAACCAATTTCAAAGGATAAGGGTTTAGAAGGCTAATCTAATTCCTAGAATGCAAGAAACTATGGGTGTCTTTGTGACTCTACTAGACTTAGTTTAGTGATTGACATCAACCAAGCTAGTACAATCTCCTAAGGTAAATGTAAGATGTTCAAACTATCACCATTTCTTTAACACCATCCATCGATGCATATCAATTTGCAAGCAATAATCAAAGTTAAATTCATATAAATGCCATTCGACCACGCAAGACAAACTTACAATCAGCAAGTAGCTAGTGGTTTGGTCTAATCGACTTCACCAAAGAAACATCCAAAATCACTTCCATTCAACTAAACATTACTTCTAATCAACATGAAATGAAATCTACTCTAAGCGAGGACTTGAAGAAACCATGCAATACTTCAAAGCAACATTAAGTAATCCATCATGAAGACCAATAATGAATCATTAGTTATTTTGATAGCATTATGGCAACAATTTCATCAAGTCTCCTCTTGCCCTACTCTCTAATACTAGCTAATTTCTCTAATGTCTCTAAAATCTAACTCCTTACAAATGAGAAGGCCCTGGCCTTTTATAGTTGTTCAGTTACAATGAAGGGCCAAGATCAATTCAAGATCAAGGGCCAAGATTAACCCATTAGAAACCCTAATTAGGGTTGCCACCCTATCATCCAATTACATGAAGGCACCACTCTGTGGGCCAGTAAGAAAATTACAAAGCTTTTGAGAACCAATGAGAAAATTGTACACTTCGCATAATGTGATCGAGTGTGCTTGAACACGTGTAACTGGAAATTTCTGATTGATAGAAGACAAGTGGGCACCTAAACATCCTTATCTCGTAGACTTTATCAATCCTTAGGTGATGAGAAAATATCTCTTGATACTCAACATTATCAAGTCTTCGATTGTGATGGCATATTCCCAAATTGCTTCATCTTTTTTCTCCATCTTCTTTCTTGGAAATTTTCTCATTGCCATGATTTGAACTTCATGCACTTGGATCCTTCAAAATTAACTTGGATTTCTGGAGGAAATTCAAGTTGATGATAAATTTTCTTTGATTTTCTCTCTTCTTGTTATTTGCTTTTTTGATCCCCATCTTGATCTTGTCTTGAATTTGCCTTTTGATAATCTGATTTTTAACCTCCTCATTTGAAGTACTCGAGCTTGATCTTGCTTGAAGTTTTGAGCTTGGCCTGCCATCGTCTCTTTGCTTTTGAAGCCTCTCCCTTTTCGAAAGTTACCTTGCAAAACCAATAAAGAAAAATCCATTAAGATCACAAAATGATGAAATGAGGGAAATCAAAAAATTGTCATGAAATGAAATTAACATCAAAACAAAGAGGCAAAATGGATCTTCTTAAGTTCAAGATCAAAATTCTTTATCTTTTTGCAATTTCTAATCTTGATTTTATTGATAAAACAATCCTAATCTTGCAACTTGGTATGAATTCACTTAAAAGTCTAGAGAATAAGTGAGTTTTCAATGTGTAGCATGCCCAGATTTTGTTTTTCTTATCCCCCTCTCTCTGATTCTTGAGGATAAATCTGCCTTAAAGTTCAGAATCGTTGCCAACATCAGGAGATAATCTGCTGCCTTAAAGAGGTATTTCGCTGCTAACATTAGGAGGCATTTGCTGTCTTATCAAGAAGATTTCGCAGTGGTGAAATGAATTCACACCTCTCTTATATAGGTGATGAATATCATGAAGAATCATCTCTCTTATGAAGGCCGACTTGGCTTCTTTAGGGCAATAAAATCATTTTATTTAATTGTTTTCTACCCATATGCAGAGGCAACCTGATTTAGGGAATCAAGGGTATGTTTTTTCTCATCCAACATTTGTCAAGTCGCTTCTTTCATTTCCTCCATCGAACCTCTTCTCTTGGGCAGAAATTTAGCATGTGAGAGGAATTTGGATTCCTCTTGGGGTGGCGGAATCCACCACTCCTAGAGGAATTTTTCTCTTCCCTTTCGTTTTTCCTCAAACTCATCATTCTTCCTTGAATTTGGCCAAACACTTGGTCTTTCATTTTGTTTGTCATCACATAAATAGTCTTTCATTTTGTTTGTCATCACATAAATTTGGAAGTCTTGATTCAGGTTTCGTTAGAAATCATGGTGTCAAGAGGATTTTATCCTTCATCTCAAATTCAATTTCCACCTTAACTTTTCTTTTAAATTCTCCATCCTATCCTTCATTTCCCTTTTTCATAATGCAAATTGGGGCCCTTAGTGCATGTTTTTGTCACTCTCTTTCAAGGCGGAAATTGAGACATGGAGAGTATTTTAGATTTTCCTACTTCATTTCAAATTGATTTCATCCAAAACCGATCCAATCCATCGTTCCATGTTCTTGTTTTCATTTGTGTGTGTTGGGAGGCCTTTTGCCTTAAGGTTGCTGCCATTGATCCTTGGCGGAAATATGGGGTAGGAGAGGAATTTAGATTCCTTTAGAGTAGGCGGATTTCGCCTTGCCTTGAGGAATTTCCTCTTGGTCTTTTCAATCATCTTGTTTTCTCATTTTGGGAGCCATCTTACACTTTACACTCTTTCCAAACTCCTTCAAACTCATGGCCTCTTCCCTTACCTCATTTGCCCCTCACCGTGTCAACATTTTTGCCTTCAATTGCTTTCATTATGGTGGTGGAAATCAGGGGTAGGAGAGGAATTTTGAGCTCATTCACACTTCAATTTTGCCCAACTCTTTTGTTTTGAGTCTCAAACTTGCATTTTCATTCCTACTTCAGGGGGAAATAAGTTTGTCTAACCTTAGGATGCCTCTCCTCACCTAGGCTCGAGGGCGGAAATTTGGGGTAGCACTTTCATCTTCTCAAAACTCATCATTTTCTCCTTAGTTGAGTTTGAAACCATTCCATGCCTTCAATGCAATCCAATGCAATCAAGCTCTCAATTATGTTTCTAAGGTGAGATTGGTATCTTCTCAAAACTCATCATTTTCTCCTTAGCTGAGTTTGAAACCATTCCATGCCTTCAATGCAATCAAGCTCTCAATTATGTTTCTAAGGTGAGATTGGTGATCACTTCAATCTGGTTTTCTCTCAATTAAGTCTGATTTCATGCTCATCCCCCTCTTTCTTACTCTGATTTTCAACTTTCCTTCGACAATTGTCCTCAAAACTACACCATTTGCTCATCTAATTGCCTCAATGACCTGCCTATAGGCGGAATTGAGGGGTAGGGGAGGATTTTGAGCAAAAAAAGGGGGGCAGAAATTTTGAGTGAGGAATTTGGATTCCTCTGGGGCCGGTAGAATCCGCCATGCCTAGAGGAATTTCCTCTTTGCAACTTGACTTCAAGAAACAACATTTTTGCATTTTCTTTCGCCTTTTTCAACAATTCGCACTTGGAATTTGCTTTTGCAAGGGGCGGAATTCAGGGGTGCCAGAGGAATTTGGATTCCTCTTGGGTAGGTGGAATTCGCCATGCCTAGAGGAATTTCCTCTTTGTAACTTGCTGCCATACTTATTCATTTTCTTCAGCTTAGAGGGTGGGGGGATTAATATAAAACACAACATTTAAGTTAATTATTTAGTTATATTTTATATAAATACTGTTAGGATGTTTGAGATATGTTCCAACTTCATAGGAGTTATAATAAAGTTTCTAGATTTTGGGAGCTTTCTAAAGGTTCCAGACTTAGCCAAATTTCAGGATTCAGCACGCCTTCAACAATGTTACCTCCCACAACCTGTCTTGACTTTCTAAGGTGAAAGGTGAAATTGAAGCTGGAATAAGGGTTTTCAAAAGGTTCCAACAAATTTTATCACAAATCACTTGGTTTCAATTCCATATTCTTAAATAGCTTAGCCCAACTCTCGCTCACATCCCAGACAGACTTGACTTCCCAACAGGCCAAAATTGCTCAAACTCATCTTTTCGACTTGGAGACTTGAAAACTGCTACCAGCTAAGACCACCTAAGACAACTACTCCTATTGCTAAAGCAAAAAGAGGGGGTCCCCATTTGCAATAAGGCGATGGTGTGAAAACCTCACAATAGTACCATGTCTGCCAACCTTTTGAATTTGGTGGCAAATTCTTCAATTGACCTCTCTTGCTTAAGCTGGGTTAATTGTTTGAAGTTCCATTGTGGGTGTGTACAATCAAATCTCTTTATGAGTTTTTGTGTGAACTCATCACAAGTGTTTATTTGTTGTTGACCTTGGGTGATAAGGCCATGGTGCCACCATCCATGAGCTGCCCCTGTTAAGTGAAGCACCACAAATTTTATGGCATTTTCTTCTGTCATGGGGTCTAATGAGAGACAAGTGTCTAACTTTTGCACCCACAAATGTGCTGTGATTCTCCTTGATCCTTCAAAGTTAGGAAGGATTATTTTATTCACTCTTTCGTTTAGGTCTTTATCTTGTGGTGCCTTTCTTTTTTTAGTGGAGGTGGTTTTCATCGTAGCATCACAATAATCCTTAAAAGAGATATCCCTTCTAACCTCGGGGTCAATTCTAGAGTATGCCTCTACAATCTCACAAATATTATTCATCAGAGGGTTGTGTGTTTCTTCTTCGCTAAGCTCCTCCCCAGGTAGAAAGGGGGGGCTTGGTTGCCTAGGATTTGGTATCCTAGGAGAACCATTATTATTTGTAGAGTGATTGGAGTTAGTATCCCTCCCATTATTACTCATATTGTGAATGGCTTGAAGGAGTTGATTTGTTCTTTCATTCTGCTCCATGAGGGCTTGAGTAATTTGGGCTGTTTGTTCTATTAAAGCCCTCAATTCATTGGTCATTTGATCACTCATGGCAGTGGTGAGTTTCTTTCTCTCTCTTTTCAATGCTCTTTGAGCCCTTTGGCTAGTTCACATCAACTACCTCACACAGGATGGTAGGAAAGATGCTTTGATACCACTTGTAATGTCCCTTTTTTGAATTGCCCTAGAACTTTGCCCAGATATTGCTGAATATGTATATAAATTTGTACTGATATAGATTGCTGGTTATACAAATATGCTGATGTAAGCTTTCCTCCTACCGATGCTTGTCTAATTTCCTTGTTTGCTGATGCTGAGAGGAGGGATTCTATCTTCCTTAAATATCTTTTAAGATCGAAGGGTTGTGTTGTTTGAGAGTCAAGGGTTGTGTTGTTTGTCGTGCCCGTGAATAGATTGCACTTCTTCATTATGTGGGCTAATCGCATCATTTCATAATTCAACTTCAATCTAATTGCAACATTTGTGTCTATCGCGCCTCTTCACTTAAGAGTCTTAGTTGAGACTTAATCTCTCTCTATGAATTAACAAGTGAATCCTTGCATCATTCATTATTTACTTATGATCGTATGTCTTCAGCTGATCAATCCTATAACTGATGACCACCCAATTTGCAACTCATAATCGGTGATGCTAGTCACCGTTTTAATTCGAAACATGAGTTGGTAGTCGATATGTTTGTTGTAATCAATGTTTCTGATATGGGGTCATGGCAAGCCCTGGGGAGTCAATATAGGAATAGAGTTTTGTAGAAGAGATATCTCCAAAAATTGCTGGCCAATAAGTGTTACTATGTCTGTTAGCAAGCAAAAATCTACAAAAAATCGTGGTTATGATTAATCCTGAATCATGGAGCTAGCCGATGTTTTTCCCCGAAAATATCCTGATTCGTAAAAGAATTGTTGATCAAATTTTCAACAATTTTTTGCGTTTATATCCTTGTTAAAGTCCCCCCAAAAGGCAAAAAATGTGAAAAAAATGTTGCAAAAAACTCGCAAAATCCTAGAAAAAATTGCAAAATTACCAATTCACTTGGAAGTAGGGCCGATTCTAGGACGGAATCAGTAGAATCTAGGTGGAAATAGTTTGTTATTTTGTTCCTTAGTTTTCTTTCCGATCTTTGAAAAACCCTAAACAGAGGAGCATGAATAGCAATGGCGATCATCAACTGAATTTGAAATGGCCTCAATCTTCCTAAATTGTGGGGGACATGTGAAATATTGTCAAAGTGGTTGACGAATCTGCTCTAATTTGCAGTGTGGCTTCAATATGACCCGAGCTCTCTGCATGCCCTGCCCCATGGATATTGATGTGAACACGTGGAAACAGTTTGTCATTTTGTTCCTTAGTTTTCTTTTTGATCTCTGGAAAACCCTAAACATAGGAGCATGTTGAGTAATGACGATCATCAACCGAATTTGAAATGGCCTCAATCTTCCTAAATCGTGGGGGACATGTGAAATAGTGTCAAAATAGCTGACAAATCTGCTCTAAATTGCAGTGTAGCTTCAATATGACCCGAGCTTTCTGCATGCCCTGACCCATGGATATTGATGCGAACAAGTATATAATTAGTATTACACACTAATTTTAAAATTATAACTTTAATGGACGATTATGGATGGCACTGTGACAGGGAAGGAGGGAACCCTTATAGTTTATAATTAATATTATCAAGTAGTTTGAAAATTTAAACTATTATTGACCAGTAATATATATTTATAGTTTTATAATAAATTTTAAATTAAAAATAATGTAAATATTTAATTTTTAATATATATATTTTTATATGTTTTTCAATTTATAATCAATATAGTTAATTTTTGCTCAGACAGACATTCAATTCATTAGATGAGCAAAATATCCAGTGTTCCATGAAATAAATCTGAATGA
The DNA here is from genome assembly GCA_018584345.1 of Thuja plicata. Taxonomy (NCBI): domain Eukaryota; kingdom Viridiplantae; phylum Streptophyta; class Pinopsida; order Cupressales; family Cupressaceae; genus Thuja; species Thuja plicata. The sequence continues at coordinate 3,560,451 of MU223590.1, forward strand.
TAATAAAAGAGGTTACATACTTGTAATAAAACAGCCTCCGGCACATAATTATTAACATTTGTCTCCACCTAAAATAGTAGTTGAAAGCTAGGTATTGCCAAAACCAGTGGCTTGCTTGTCTTTTACATCAACTAAAGAAATGCCTTATATGTTGAATTCTACGCCATATAAAGGACTTACCAATTGCCACTATGGAATATAAATTGCCATTATGGAATCTAAAGGATTGTAATTGTGGAACATGATTTGATAAGCTTTCTCAAATATTGAATAAACCCTATAAAAATCCTTGCCTTAATCACAATGAAAGTTTTAGATCATTTCAAAATGGCTTCCACTTTTACTAAATTCCTGAAGTAGCTGGATTTATGTCTGATAAATATTGATCTCAATTACTTCATAGACTTAGCTATATTTGATCAGACTTAGACAACTATTTGGTGAGTGTATTTGGTGACTGGCCTCTTAAAAGGTTGACCTAATATTGACCTATGTAATTAGCAATACTAATATAAACAACAAAAGTCTATTTTCTACAATTCATGGGTTAAACTCTATTTTATTTGCTCTATATATCTCTATGCTATAATTCTTTATGTTTTTTTAAATCCCGATTTATTCCCAATTTTTTCAAAAAATCTTATACTTGAGGTTTGCTGATTTTTTCCCTAAACAATTTTTGCTGGTATGCGAATCTTAACAATACATAAATATGGGGGAGATCTGCTAATTATGTTACTCAGGTTCTTGAAGATCTGTTTGTTTGGGAAATTCCTGGTGTTTTGGAAATGTTTGAGGTCATAAGGTTGAATCTGCAGTTGAAGTTCCACCTACACAAGCACAACCCGTAGTTTGACTGACTTGTGAAGTCAAGTCATTAGGATTTTTTCTTTTCTTTTCAATATCATGTCTAACCCTCATAGATCACAGACATGATAATACCTCAACGTAAATGAAAAGCTACAAAATATCAAAGAATTAAAAATTTTAGGCTTTGTAAGAAAACATGACAAGAAATCTTCCCAACATATATATATATTTCCACTCAGCTAAGAATTTTTTGCAGGAATTTTTTTATGTATCCAATAGTTTTGTTTTTCTAAGATATATCCACTGTTGTAATGAATACTTTTTGATGGGATAGACAAATGTCAATAATGGTTTAAAAATAAAATTGCACTGATTTAATTTTATTTTTGTGTATAGCATATTTGTAGGATTGATAATGATTATGACCATCTGATACCTCTATTTGCTGTTTTGCGGCATGCAGCAAGCTGCAAAGCCATTTTTTATCATCAAGTCTATAATATTTGAATCTTGAAATATTCTATTAAAGTCTTTGTGATTTTCTTAGCCATTCCTTTGGGTTTTTATATGCTGGCTAAACTTCTTTTCCTGTATTTTCAGATGGCAGGTCAAGGTTCTGGATCCGAGCATGGTAGAAAATTGGAAAATAATTCCTCCAAAGAAACGCAAATTGCAGGACTGAGAACTGAACTTAGAAGCATACAATGTGGGACAGGTTGTGGTTTTGTTGATGCAGAAAGTCGTGCTGCAGATGCAAAAGAACGGGCAGCATCATCTAAGAAGCTATCGATAGCTGTAATCTTGTGTTTGCTTTTTATGAGCCTCGAGGTAGCAGGTGGAATAAAGGCAAACAGTCTGGCGATTCTCACAGATGCGGCACATTTATTCTCAGATGTGGCTGGTTTTGCTATTTCCCTGTTTGCAATATGGGCATCTGGTTGGGAAGCTACACCCCGTCAGACCTTTGGGTTTTATCGCCTTGAGATTTTAGGCGCACTTGTCTCTATGCAACTAATTTGGCTTGTTACTGGGATTCTTGTGTATGAGGCCATTATTAGGATGATACACAATACAAGTAAGGTTGATGGGGAGCTTATGTTTATTGTTGCAGCATTTGGGCTTCTTGTAAACCTTGTCATGATCTTCTTACTTGGGCATGGGCACAGTCATGGGCATGGGCATGGTCATGATGATCATGGACATGATGATCATGGCCATGTCCATGGGCATGGTGATGATCATGATAATGGCAATACCCATGGGCATGGTGATGATCATGATAATGGCAATACCCATGGGCATGATCATAATCATGGCCATGATCCCAATGATGAACACCAACATGAACAAAAAGATATACATTCTGAAGAACACAGTCATAAACATAGTCATCATGATGAACACAGTCACCGTAACTTGAGCATGGATGTAAGTAGTCCTCGTAAGCTCGTTGTCGATATCAACAGTCCTCACAAGTTGAACATTGTTGTTGGTAAAGATATATTAAAAGAACCTCTGCTTTCTGGCATTGAGTGTCATTCAGATGAGCAAGAAGGCGACTTTACTTACAAATGGAGGAACATTGAAAACAAGAATTCGCATGGGACTACACTCAGGTTGGATGAGGATATTGAAACAGGTTTGAGAAGTAAAAAATCACCACATAAGAATATAAATGTTGAAGGGGCATATCTTCATGTTCTAGGAGACTTGATTCAAAGTATTGGAGTGATGATAGGAGGAGCATGTATTTGGGCAAAACCTGAATGGAAAATTATTGATTTAATATGCACACTTTTTTTCTCAG
>MU223590.1:3572825-3590106 GCA_018584345.1 Thuja plicata
GAATAATCTCACATAGTCTAAATAGGAAGGTTTGGTAATACTTGTTCTTTCCTTTCATAGATTAGTTGCATTGTACTTTCATTTTCATAGCTTAGCTTGCATTTTCATTTAGATTTGCATTGCATTGCATACATTTTGATTCTTGAGGATATTGGCATTCTTGCCCTTGTCTTCATTGAATCTCTCGTTGTATGGTTTATTGGCAAGGTCATGAGTTTATAGCTCTAGCTGAGAGCAATTTTTATAAATCTTGCAACTCCATGCATAGAGAGCTATGGATCGATTTGTGAGGGCTCATTCTTGAGTTTCCTTGCATGTAAGGATTCATAGAAGTGCACTATTTTGTGTGTACAACCGCTACCTAAAACACCAAAACTTCCCAACTAGAACGGAACAACGAACAAACTGAAAATAAATCTTTTTGGTTGATGCAAGATTGCCAAGATCCCAAGAGGCTCCCGCATCAAAAGATGCACATTCCGAAAGCCACGGAACTCTGTAAGAATACATCCTTTTTCTGCCTTTATCTAACTCCGTGTCATAGATGTATCACTATGGATTTCACAAGAGAGGGTTTTCCAAGGTTTTGACATCCACTTGTTTAGCTCCGGCTAATGGGCCAAGGAGTATGATTTGCATCCTTGGCCACATCACTCCCCATTTTCAATAATGGGATTGCTCAATAGCTTTAACCATTCTCCTTGCTACTCCCAGTTGCCCAACAAGCGGGCCATGCTTTATAGCTGCAACTACTATGGCTGGTGTCCTATGGAAAGGGACTTTCTTAAAATAGAGCTGAGGTTGTTAAGATTTTTAAAGGTTTGTGGTTCTATGAATTTTGTAGTGCATTTTAGCTTAAAAGTTTAAGCTCTTAAATTTAAGAAAGGTGACTGTCTATGAAATTTTCATAGTGAAGATTAGTTATAGAAATTTTCATTTTACTAATGGTAGACAATTTCTTACCACCATTTCTTGCCCCACTCCATTTTTACCTACCCAGTCCATTTTTACCTTCAAGTTCAAAAATCTTAAAAAATAGGAACTCTTGTTTTCTAGCAAAGGATTCTAAATACTCATATAACCAAAGAAAAAAAATCTGAAACGAAATTTTCCTCAAAAATAAAACTTAAACCTCCATAAGGCCCCTACCTAACTCAGCAAGACCAGCCCAATAGGGCCTCTCTGTAATAAAACATTGTACCCAGGGTGGCTGCCTACAAGATTCTTTCTCCCTGATTCACTGACTTAGGAATTCGCCCTTTTTGGCTAGCATCCCAAACATATGTACTTCAAATCATTTTTTTTTTTTTGTGCTATCATACCAAATGGATGGGGGTGCTCCTGGTAATGCTGCCTCAATTTTTTTTATGGAAATAAACAATTCGGAGATATTATGAAATGTAGATTCTATTGGATTCGTGCAATTTTACTGAAGCAAAATACATTATTGTACCTCCTCCATATTTTAATTGTTTCTAAATATATATTAAGATGTTGAATGTTGTGTTCATAAACAGAAAATCCTTAGTTTTTAACAAATGAATTAATTGTTTAAAAATTATATTTTGTCATATGAATGATGATAAATATGATATTGGTAGATAATTATTAATACGGGTAGGTAGCTTGCTTTTTAGTCTAAATAAATATCAAAAGTAAATGTGATAGTTTTACATTTTTGGGGGTGAAATAAGAATAAATTAGTTATTTTTTTCTTTTCAATAGTTTGAATTAGCTTAACCAAGGAATTTGAAATTTTATAATGATATAATTTAAAGGTCAAATATATATGTTAGATAAGGAAGATAAAAAAACTTGGTTTTTGTTGTGGGAAGAGTTTGAAATTGAGTTGGAAGTCTTAATAGGAGTAGGGATTATTTGTTGTAGGGACACTATAAGGTCTTGACGAGTTTGTTCTTTTATAGTTGTACTATGAAAAATGAAATAAAAATAAAAGTGTGATCAAAATTTGCAAGCGAGCAAAAAGAAATAGATGGCTAACAAACACGATACATGCTAAAGAAGCATTTTTGAATGAAATCATTGAAAAACTTCAAAAATAATTAAGAGAATTAAATGGAGCTTTGATCCATGCAAGCTAATAAGAAAGAGAAAAGGCAAAAAATATAGTCTAACAAGTTTGCAAACCAAACATGGGTTAGCCCCTATTTTTGTCTTTCAACTTCTATAGGTGATCAAATAGATTGATGTATGCAATTAGTTTATAAGCTTAAAGAAATACAAATATTGTGAACAATGTAACTAGTCATGTATTTAGAAATCCAAAGAAAAATTTATGAACAATGTAACTAGTTATGCATTTAGAAATCTACAATTATGCTGATGTGTATGGACAAGTAGAGAAGTAAAGATCTAACAATAATGTAAAATAAATATTATAATAAAATCTAAAATAAATTAACCTAAAAGAAGAAAATAAAGATAGCTATTTGCAAAAAAGAAAGGGCAAAGTAACTTGAGAGAGGTGAAGAAGACTTCTTGGAGTGCTTGCAAGAAGAAAGACAACACTACTCAACGGAAGAACTTCTTATGAAGATAATGGACAATAAGAGAAAAGTGATGGATCTCTTTCAACAAAAACGGAGCAACCATACAACTCTGCAAGATTTAAGGAAAATATTGGTCTATTGTAAAAATAAGAAAACTACAAAGGAGAGATTGTAAAATCTTACAAATGATATTAAATTTCAAAATACAAATAATTGAAAATGAGAGGAAAAATCTCACCAAAAGGGAGAAGCTTGTAATGTAACTCTCTATGAGCTTTGTCACTCACACAATAATGATTGCGAAGACATGATAATATCTCCAATGACTGCAATGAGAAACAAAAATGAATGCTAAAGCTTTTAGAAATATCCACAACATGCTAGGGAATGAGTATGCAAGAGGAATGTTGGAGATGAATACAAAAAAAGAACACAAAATCACCAACAAGTTGAGAGTGAGAAAGTGGATTGAAGAGAAATGATAGTACACTTATGAATGAATGAGATAACAAAAAATTCAAATCTCAAAATGTAATTGGTTTAGGCATGTTGTTTAGAAGAATGAGAATGTTTATTGAGTAACCACAACTTTAAGCCATGTCAAAGAAAGCCATGAGTTACATCACTAGTATTTTCTTTACATATTTTTAGGGGATTAATTTGTGATTGTAGGTATGTATTGTGGTTGTGGTGGATATTAGAGGCTCAAAACAAATAAAATGACTAAAATAGAGAAGATGAAGTGACATGTTAAGAGAAACATTGAATTGAAAAAATCATAAAGAATAACACAATTAGCCCTTGGGTTAAGATGATTATTTTTTGGAAAATGGCTTAGTAAGATATAAAACATGCTATGTGAGCGGACACAAATGATTTCAAACAATAGAGCAGAAATTGTAGAGGGTATGCAAATTTTGATTCTATAGGAGTAAGTATTTTCTCTATTAGTTTGTCTTTGCAAATTTAATCTACTAATTGGGTGTAGAGGTGTGTGAAAACCATGTTAAGGTAGAAAAAATATCATTTATTGTAGAAGTAAAATTTTTTTGTTAGATAATTTTTTGGTGGAAACTAGATTTAAGCCGATTTTAAAAAAATATAAGTCCAATAATTTTGTAGGGATCTATATAATTGACATAAATTTATTTGAAAACCAACAATTTTTAGCACCTTAATTTCCAAAACTCATAACTTTTAGCTTAATTGAGAATTGATCTCTTTGTAATTTGATATATATTTTGAGCCTTAATTTTTTTAATTTACAGAAGAATAGCGAAAGATTGATATCTTTAAAGAGGGATATGGATTTTTTTGAAATAAGTTTCAATGCATTTTACCTTTTTAAGTACAAGAAGATCATATGATGCATAAAGATGCATGGATTGATACAAAATATACTTGTGAGAAGTGGCAAGGAGATTATTCTTCTTAAATTAGAATAACACTATTAGTTGGATCCAAAGGTTCAATATGCATGTTGATATGCTTGAGAAGAAATTGTAGAAATTACAAGAGGACACGGTGGAGGAGTATGAAAATAGTGAATGTTGTCTAAATTTATAACCAACTTCTCTTCCTAATATCACTATTTCAAGCTTTGATATAACATTAATCTATGAAACTATGAAAAAAGGGTGATTTGGTTTATTTGAGTTCTCAATCACCTTTTCATTCTCCAATATGAACATATTTCATATGCATGAACAAGATAGATTTTTTTATTGATTAGGCTTTCAAACTTTAATAAAATTCAAAAATGGCGTACTTGAGGCTATGTTGACCTTGATACCATTTCTTTTTGTTTTTGATGTAGCCATTATTAGGTACATTAATAAAAATATCACATAAGGGCCCTAAGTATTATAGACAACTTGACGAAATTACATAAAATATTTGATATAATAATTTTTTTAAAAAATGTCTAGGTAAATGGTACAAAATTCACATTTGTTAAGATATAATAAAAACAAGTAAATGTAAAAAAAAATTTGTTGTTTTGATGTCACTTGCTTTACAAATTTTGATATCCATCAATAAATGATAAGTAGATAAGAGATGTAGCTATCTTAATTGAAGGGGAGAAGGCACTTGCATAGAATAATAGTAATCAATGTATAATAACCAAGATCACTTTATAATTTATGGAAAAATTGATACAATAGTAGTACTTTAATATTATCCATTCACTCACAATTGTAGAAATGCTTCTCCTAGTGATTATCTTAAAGACAATGCCTAATAGTGTAATAATAGTTTTTATTGGGAAGTTTTATCTTACGCAAGAGGTTAGTGAGATCTTTCACTCTTTGGAATGGAACATGTATGATCCAAAATGAATCTTTTATTAAGTGAAATGAAAATGTGGAGAAATTCAAAGAATATGATTTTGATATTAAAATTAGCAAAACATGGATGTTGTCCCTTTTACCACTATAGCCTGAAGGGGTCAAAACACAGACCAAAGCAATCATTTACAACGAGGTCAAAGGAGACCATTGAAAACATACTAGCAACATAGCTAGTAACCCACATCAAGAGTGGGTACACAACTTACCTCCAACATGGGGAGGAGAATGAGAGTTTGCACAATGATTTTTCCTTCCTCGTCGGATAATCATGTAGGCGATACTATCATAGGTGTCCCTACCACAAGAGGAGAGTGGAGGAATCCCCAAAGAGAGAGAATCAACAACAACACTAGGAGTAGAGTGATGGCAATGCTGAACTTCAATAGCTAAAGGATATGGTAGATTAGGAGAAGTGGCAACCAGAGAAGGGTCCACGTAACGAGAGGGGGCCAAAACAACAACAAGTGGAGTAAGATCCACCGGACATAATCAACACCATCCTAGGGCAGGTAGTATCAACCTGTAAAGAGACATCAGTGGAGGAGCCAAAGGCTAGGACAATCAAATGAGCACCATTTGCGTCCTTCCATCAAGTGACAACTCCTTTATGATGTGATAGAACAATCTGTAGCCAGATGACTAGTAGAGAAGCACCTTCTGAATCAAAAGGGGAGGCCTTCATAATCCAATGATTGGATCCAAGGCCTGTCCCCAACCATGAAAACCACATCCCCCAGAAGGGATGTGGAGATGTTAATGTCAAATAGAATGCGAGCAACAATAGAGGGACCCATTGCAACCGCAACCTCATCTACCTTACAGAAACAACCAATAGAATATGTTCTTGAAAGTAATTATGTTTTTAAAAAAATAAAAATTGAAAATACAATAATGAATTTTATTTCACGTTTTACTTGGATCTACTATATATGTCGTTATAATATTCAATCCATCACTACATATTTCATTGGGTGTATGCAGATAACATTTTTGATTATTTCTACTAATTTAAGCGGTTTCACATATAATTGTTGCCAAGATAAGAAAAATGGAAGAGAATGTGTAAGAGGGGATTCTATTTGATCTTTAGGATTCGAGGACAAAGATTCTATCCTAAAGAGAATGTGTATTATTTTCATAAATAGAAAACATCCTATTCAAAGTAAATGAGATCTTTTATTATAGAGATCATAAATAGTCATACAATATCATGTGTAAATAATAGTAAGTAAATTGTCAATATGTACATATAATTTGAAAGTGAATATATTACAAAATTCATTGAGCTAAGTTATATAATTGTCTAATAATCAAATTTGTGTAAAAATATGCATTTATTATAAACATGGGTTTCTCTTCCCCTCCACATAAACAACCAATCACATTTTCATATGTATGTTGAATAAACATGACATTTTTAAAATATATTTTTATATTTTTTCCTAAAATAAATAGGGTTTACCTTCCTTTCTATATCATTAGCCCAACATTTTTTCATATGCATAAAAAATAATAGTGTATATAATTAAGACAATTTTCTTTGTGATTTTGGATTTGTATGTGCATTCTACTAATTTGATTGTATACAGTTTCCCAATATTTTATATTTCATAGTCATGTCTATTATATTTGAAAATAAATAAAATTAAGATGATATTTGATTATGATATCAACATGCGAGTTCTCACATTTTCACATGCACAAGTTTTAATTGTAAAAATCAAATAAATTCAAATTGACAAAATTTTTCTTAACATGCAATTTATTCATCTCTATAGACTTCATATTAGTTATATACTTTTATGTACTAAAATAACACACACAATGCTAGTCACCAATGAACTCAAGCTTCAAGATCACTTGCAAAACCAACATATGCCTTTTATAGGAGAGCAACAAGAGAAAATAGGAACTATGAAAGTTAACTATCAAATTGCAATACTTTGATACCACTTCTAATGTCCCCTCATGTTAATACATAGGAAATAGGGACAATTAACTCACAAGGTTCAATTGCAAGAGACTTCTTTCCAAAATGACTCTAAGAACACTTAGAATGATGATAATTGATGCTACTTAATTGCAAGAATGAAAGATTATGAAACCACTTATAATATGATGTTATATGATACATAAGCTATCTATGGTATAAAAATTAGATATATGTAAGGATGAGCTTTGATCTATATATCTGATTTGCACTTCTATTATACAATATGAACTGTGCAATAAATGTTGTTGATAGCTATCTTTGATATGACATTGAGAAATATGCTTCTATCATTTATAACAATGAAGCATCTTGTTGCTCCTGATCTATCTTTATAAGTATGCAAATATATTCAATATCACTTACAATGATGTTTTTGCTATTTCTAATCTATCTTTAAAAGTATGCAATGGTGGTCCTCTTCCTAATTTCTTATGTTAATTATATGCAACCCAATTTTCCAAAGGCTAATGCTTACTTGAGTGATCTAATAAGGATACATTTGTAATAAGAAGTAATTGACGATGTCTTTGAGAATGAGATCGATTCGCTTTATATATCTCATTGTTATTTGATAGTTGCATCTAATGGTTGGGATAGATATGTCCCTTCCTCAATTGCATCTCTTCATAATTTATACAAACCAATTTATAATGATTAATTGCTACCTTTGCAAAGTCATGTATACTTGCTATTGATTAGTCTATTTACTTCATTTATCATTAATTAATTAATCTTCCTTGGGCGGCGATAGAGATAATATTATGCCGATTGCTAAGAATGTGATAATGCATGTGCTAACAGGAAGGTTTGCTACACACACAATGTATACATATGTACATACATACATACATACATACACACACACACACACACACACACACACACACACACACACATAAAGATGCATACACATACACATACACATACCCATACCCATACCATACGCATCGCATAGACATATACATAGACATAGACATAGACATAGACATAGACATATATGTACACATACACATACATACACACACAAACACATGTGTGTGTGTGTGTGTGTGTAACAAAGTTTTCTATCAGCATATACATTATCACATTCTCAACAATCAACATGATATTATCTCTATTGCCGCCTAAGGAAGATTAATTAATTAATGACAAGTGAAGTAAAAAACTAATCAATAACAATTATACATGACTTTGCAAAGGTAGTGATTAATCATTATAAACTAATTTGTATAAATATGGGAGCACTTGACTGATGTGATAATATTTACCCTTTGATGATCAATCTTCTTAGTTGATACCTCTTTTAATATAAATAATCGATGGTTGATTAGGATGATCATTTGAGTAAAGAAAATGGTGATAATCTTGACATGCTTGCTAATTGATATTTCATGGTTAATATAACCATTTATTGCAAATTGATAAGGTAGTTGATGCTCTCTTTAGTTATCTCCTTAGCGATAATTCTTGTTGGATGATCATGCTTCTTGGTTGATCATGTTGCTTGCTAACTTTATTATCTCATCTTTGAATGATAATGATTTTTATTCATAAAAGATCAATGGATAGATGCTATAATGTGACACCCATATCTTTATTAGGAACCATAGTTCGTTCATGTTGTCTCGATGATGATTGATAAAGGATGCCATTTTAGGACACGAGGGATTATGGATTTACTATTAACTGCATTGATTGATTGTGAGCTTAAATGTATATATCATACTTTGGTTCTATGCTGATGGAGGTACTTGATATTTGAAATAGTGACTCATATCACTTGATCTCCATACTGCATTCCTTTGTATTCTTACTTGAGGCTAGATAGGAAAACCGTCTTATTGATAAAATTCATGATTTTTGTTGATAAGATATTTGATGCTATTGATTTTATTGAAAGAATATACAAAACTGCCTACTTTGATTTGTAACTGCTATGTACAATTTGCCAATTTCTATTTACTAACTATCTTGAGGTGCTCAATATCTGCCACCCCTTGACCACAAATGAGTTTTATTGCTATTTTAAATTATTAGGTTAACCTGATGAGGACATCATACTATAATTGATTACATTGTTGTTGGATTTTGAATACACATTAGATGCATCACTTATAAAGGCAAGAAGAAAGGTAGGATTAGACAAGATCATGACAAGTGTCTTAATCCTATAACACAAGACAACTAACATAACAAATATTAAATGACCTAGGAAGCAATAAGTAAATTAGATTCCTAGGAACTAAGTAAAATCAACATGTGAATAAGACTTGTTGGCTCACAAATCAATAGATCCTCTAAACCCTAAATATTAGCCACCTTCTTATACATAGATTTAGGGTTGGATTTGGCCAACAAAAAGGAAATAGATTTCAAACACATTTCCCCTAATTTTTCAGGCTTTGTAGGACCTAGGGGGCTGAATTTTTTAGCAATACCAAAGGATTCACCCACACACTCAATAGGGTATTGCATTACAAATATCTCTGTCCCAAAATATATGCCAAGAAACATGAAATATCACTCAACATTGGCTGATATATTGGGCAATATTCAATAGCTAACACACAAAACATTATAATTATAATAATTTATAAAGCACGACAAAAATTAAATGAAAGATTTATGAGATCCAAAATTCTTTTTGAACCAAGAAAATATCAATCTCATAGACTAGTAACTATAATAGGGCCATAGAGGCAAATTACATAAAACAAGTATGACTTGCTTACATATTAACTCAAATAAGTGGGTATTCCTAACCATAATATTACAAAATTCTCCTTACAGATCCATAAAATAAAACCAAAATTACTATGAATTGTTTAATGCAATTATTTCTCTCCTTGAAAGAAAGCTATGAACATATATCACGTGCATGGGGGCTTCACTTAGTGAACCAAGAGCATATCACACGTGTTCATGACATACTAAATAATATTCCTATTTTCAAAAAAACATTACCCCAAACCCCTTTTTATCACCCCACACCCGTTTTCCTCCATAAACCCTCTTGAACCCCCCCCATATAGATAATATATTACCCTTTTCCCCCCATTTTAAACTCCCAATATGAACGCACATGATATGGTATTATCCCTATCAGTGAAGCCCACATGATCACATGAAAGCTGCAAAGAAACACAAAATATTGTTGATATTTGCATTCAAATAAATTTGATTGTATACTATTGGTACCCATATAGACCCTGGTATTTAAAATTTTTAGTTTAGGGTCTTGAACTCCTTTGAACAATGGTTCAAGATGGTTGAAAATGGTTCATCTTGCAGGATCATCAATTTCAAATGTGATCGAGTTCAGTATAAAGGCTCAGTGATTCATAAGTTCAGATTCAAAGGCCGAGTTTAGTAATTTGAATGTTGCTAATTGGTTTGGAAGGGATTCACAGTTCAATGTCTAGGTATCATAGTGGCATTCTCATAAAGATAAACTCCACAACAGCTGTCTCAGTGATTATGAAAGATCACATTTTACATACCATTTCGAATCCAATACCCCATCTCGAAGGGGAAGCCCACCTTGATGAAAATGTGTTATGTTCATATTGTTCAATCATCACAACTCATGATTCAAATGAATACTCAATGAGTCAAAGAGCATGGCAATATGGCCTCGAACCTAACTCCAGTAGTTGCTGCATTATTGGATCAATTCTACAAAGATCAAATAATGGGAAATAGAGATCGCAGTCACCAGATGAAAGCTTTTCCAGCACATTGTACTTCCACTCCATGTTCACTTTGCCATCTCTATGAATTAATCATATCTGTGAATGGTTCATTGGAGTGTCACATGCATCCTTTTTTGATTGACAGTAATTCATTATCAAGGTATTCTTCAAAATAATCATCATTTAACTGAGATTGAATCGCTGCCAATGACAAGTCAGTTTTATAAGATTGACATTCTGTAAAATGCTAAAGAACATAAGGGCTATTCGTGATCTGGTAAACTTCGAGTGGCTGGATATAATGTCATGTCCACAGTCGGACGAGCTTCCTAGCTTTGCATTATGCATTTCTTCACAGGATTTGAACTTAAGAGGATCTGGCCAACTTAAGATAGCTGAAAGGTCATAAGAGTACGGTAACTTGGCTTTGCTTCACATCAGATTCAGAAAGAATTCTTACCGCTTCTAAGGATGGTTCGATGAGGCTATGGAACATCAATGTTCGGTATCATCTTGATGAGGATCCCAAGTGTCTGAAGGTGTTTCCAATACCTCTGCAGGATGAAAAGGGATGCTTTATGCATTATGACCGGATTTTCCTTTCTCCAAATGATAATATTATTGTAACATCACATGGTCCCATTTTACAGTGGCTAAGTTTGGAGACTGGAGAGGTACTCGATATAACAGACAAAGCTCATGATGCTGACATTACATGTATGGCATTACAATGGGCACTTCAGATGTGTACGAAGCTTGGCATCAAACAAGGATTTATCTCGGGCATAATGAATCAGTGGGTTGAATTAATCGACCGACATGTGGTGGATCGGTTCATCAAAACCCAATACACTATCAGATGATCTTGAAATTATTACAAGAACCGAAATCTTCTTTATGATTTGGCACCCAAATTGGAGCTCTCAGACATGTGGACGAATGTAGTCATATGAATATGGGAGCCGATGCCAAGCTAATCCATAATCTTAAATCTCTTGTGAAGGGACAAAGAAATAGAAGGAAATGCCAATTCACATACACGGCATGCAAAGGCCTCGGGTAGTTGAAGTCATGGTTGCCCGAGTGCAAAAAACTTCAAGTTATCAGTGCATAGATTTCGATGGATCGGGTCACAATGATTAAACCAGAATTTCAAAAGAGCCATTACCATACCTCGACTCCCTCATGCTACGGCTATGGAGAATGACGTCTTGTGGGAAGAGATGGGATGTTTGCAAATGTGTTTGGAATGGTTCAATGAGGTGTCGGCCTTCCTATGTATATGGAAGTGCAAGCAGTGTGTGCAAACTGTTTGACAGAATTCCCAAGTTCTGTCAAATAAAACAGTCATAAATCAATTATGATCCTCGTTGCAGCCTAACGACTAACTCCAAAATGTTCGACAAAATGCCGATGTGCAGAGTGGTCGATGCCTTGACAGTGGTGACGTAAATGAAAGTACTCACACAAAAAATGTATTTTGTTCGAAGACTTCACTAATTACCACTGACAACACTATTAATAGAGCGCTCGCTGTCAAGAGCCCGATTTTGATGGAGACTCTGATGAAGAACAAAGCCGACATAATGATCGGGTGAAAAAAGCATCGCAGTCAGGTAATTCAGGTGTTGCTTCATTTGACAAGATTTGCAATGGCATCTGCAAGTTTGCATAGAGGACTCATAGTTAGATTTGGGGACCTCCTGATCTCACTCAGCGCTAGACATTGAATCTTATTGTTATGCACACTCATGTGAGTAAGAAAGGTAGACAGGAAAGAATTGAAGATAGAAAGATTAGAATACAGACGCCTGGGAAGTTGCATTCAAGGCATTTTTAATATCAACATTATGAATAGTCAAAACCCCCAAATTGAGCACAGAAAGATGGTTAAAGGTGATGCACGAAGGTCACGATGCAGAGGTGGTCACGAAACTTCAAAGATCATTGATAGTCTTGAAGACCATGGTGTTATTCGGGCCTATATAATTGGAGGTGATGGAATTCAAAGAGGAGCAGTTGTTAATTATGAGAAAATTTAGAAACGTGGCTTGAAAGTTGCAGTTGCAAGGATACTGTTATGCCCTGCATCCCCGTCCCTACATTTTGTGTGCAAAATGTTGGGTCCCCCTTTTTGCTTTTGTTTGCGGCTTTGCCTTGTCTTTCTTTCCCTTTTGTTTTCTTTCTCCGGGGTTTTCTTCCCTGGTGTGCTATTTTGTTGTTGGTTTTTGTCTCTGGGACTCCGGTCCTGGAGGTTGTCTTTCGGTGGGAACCAGATTTCGGACTCTAAGATTCTTCGCCATGATGTTCTTAAGATTATCATTGTGAGGAATCCTCGGGCCTAGAGTCTGAAAGTTTTGCCTGACCCGAGATCGCTAGGAGAAGGAGGATTACCTTTTACCGTGGGTATAAATAGGACTTATCTGTCACTTTCACATTTACCATGATTAAAACCTTCGAGCACTTAGAGCGAAATTAAAGAGCGATTTTAAAGCGAATTAACAAAGCATTTGCAGAGAGCTTGTGATAATCAACGCTTAACAATTTTCAGTCATTCTCAGGCAGGTGCAAGTGCTTCGTGGTGGTGACCCTGACCGTCAGATAACTCGAGCTGTTTCAGAGCTCCTGCGGTAAATCCTCCCTTTCCTCCATCCTCTGCATTCTTAGGTTGGTGTTTCCGCTTTCCCTCCTCTCTGTTTTTGCTTCCGCTCTCTGACTTTTCTTTGGTTTTGTCTGGTTTTTGGCTTGTCTTGCTTTGTTTTGTTTCCCGCTTTGTCTGGTTCTTTGTTTCTGGTTTTGCCGCCCGTTGGTGGGTCAGCTCTGCCAGAGGGTTGTCCACCCTCTATGCAGGAGTTGTTTGTTTAAATAGTGTAAATAATTGTATATATGTGCATTTCTGCCTTGTCTGGTTTTCCCACGGGCATTGTCCCGCATTGTATATTTATGTATATATGTATATAGATGTAATATAGTCTCTGTAGATCTCCTCATTTCTGTGTATATACCCTTCAACTCTGTGTATATCCTTCCAGGTGGCTTGACAAGCTGGTCGAGTCACCTCTATTTCTGGTTTTCTGCCTTCGAACTTGCTTCGGGGCAGAAAACCACCTGTTTGAAACTCGGCTCTCGGCCGGTTTCAAACAGGTGGTTTTCTCTCTCTTCCATGAAGTCTGTCAGAACCTCATTAATGTCCCATGTGCGCAATCAATTCCAGCCAAGTGGCTTTCCCTTTTCACACGTTCGGACAGTTGGCTCCGCCGTCATCGCCATCACATCCATTTAATACTAACGCATGTGGCACCCACGTGGGTTTGACAACTTGCCTTTTCATACATCCTTGCTAACGGTCATTTCTTCAGGCCTCCGACCTCTTGCCACCATCCGTCCTGTGTCTTCGCCAAGTGTGATAAAATTCCCTAGACCCGGATGTGTAATGAGCTTAAGTTTACGACATATTTTGCTTTTTCGGTTACCTTTGCATGATACTAACTTTTCTGAAAAGAAAATGCCACGGTGGTAAGATCTCCGGACCCTGGAATGATTATTTTGATAAACATGTTCTGACGGTCGCTTTGCCTTGCAGGTTCTCGGAGTTCATCTTCCAAATATGTCTTACGCATCTGCGTAATCTCCCCCCGGAAGCCCGGAACTACCAACCGCAACAGAGTCTAGGGCCGTCGTAAAATCCAAGATGGAGAGGGCCCTAGAAAAGCTTCCCCTCACCATGAAGTTTGTGCAGGATAATGCCATTATTGGCTCAAAGATCAAATCCAAGGTAAAACTGATGACCGACACCAATGTCAGAACTTGGGCAGAAATGCAGGCCTTGGTGAAGGTAATGCACATCCAGCGATAGGCTGGAGACCAGCTAGCGATCAACATCGGGGGCTCTGAATCCTCCGGGCGGCCTGCTTCCCGTGCTCCGTGCAATCCTCGGAGCTTATTCTAACATTGGCGAGCAACTACAACTACTCTGTCCGGGCCGCCATGCTCGCGGCTACAAAACCCACAGGATACCCAACTCCACTGGTTTCCCTCGACCCAGTCACATTCTAGGCGGGCCTGGGTATCCCACAATTTGACAGGGCTATGGTGGTTACAAGGACCGATGCCTTGACCCAGTTCACACAACTGGAGGATGTTGCCTGGGTATACATGAATACCCACTGGCTCAAGGCCCCGAAGAGGATGAAGATAGAAATTCCCTGCTCTGAATTCAAGGAGAGCATCCAAATGGGAATGATAGCATTAGCCCGGGTCTTTGGGCAACCCTCCACCCAGAAGTTTTCCAAATGGATGTACTATTTCCTCCTCGGCATCTCCACCAAGGGAGAATTCTTTGACTGGGCGACAATAATCTCCAACCATGTCGACTCCCAGTTCCAGCAGTTAAACCAGAAGAAGAAGTTCTTTATGTCTTCTAATGTTTTCTGGGCCCTGGCACAGTAGAGGCCCCATTCCAATGGCCTACTTACAAACGGCGTGCTCGGGATTAGCCCAGGACAAAAGGCACTGGGGACCTGTTAGCACCGCCTTGGTAAAAATTTGAATTTCTTGGTCTTTTGCTTTTCCCGGGCTTTCTTGGTTTAAAAATCTAATGCTTTGCCGCTCAAAAGAAGTAAATACCTTTTTGAAATCATGTTTTACCTTTATCACTTTGTCGCGTCGCTCTTTTCCTTATGTCTTTAAGTTGCGCGACTGTGCGACGAGCTGTCTGTGAAGGAGAATCGCGCAATCGCGATCTGCATATATCTATTCTTGATCTGTCTGCGAGTGGGCGATGAGCTGTTTTAAAGTTGTAAATCGCGCAGTCGCGATGCTTTATGGAAGTCAAGTTTTAAGTTCGCAAGTCAGCGACGAGTAAAAAATTGTATATCGCGTAGTCGTTGAAGAGTTATGTTATTTCTATCCTGCTGCGTGACTGGGCGAGTCTTGTTTAAAATTAAAGCAGTCACGCACCTGCGTCAAGTTTTTATGTCAATGTCAATAGTGCGTGATTGCGCGACGAGGTCGTGTTCTGTTTGGTCGCCCACTCGCTTATGTTCTAATTCAATTGTTTTTTGCAGCGCGAGTGCGTGACAAAGGCATGAAATAGTCAATGAAGATGCCATCGCTCAGTCGCATAAGTCATTTTCAACATTCATAATAGCCCGCGATCGAGCGACAAAGGAGATCATTCAAACACCTCGCTCACTCACTGATGCTTTGAGGCGATCATAAATCAACTCGCGAGTATGCGACGAGTCAAAGGAGAAAAGCATCGCTCAGTCGCCGATCAACAGAGATGGAAGGAAAAGAGCTCGCGAGTGAGCGACTAAGGAAAGAAAAGAGACAGTCGCGCACTCGCCGTCAGTGACAGAGTAAGATTTTTGAGCTCACAAGTTTGCGACTGAGCAAAGAATAGCTGCCATCACTCACTCGCGCATAAGATGAAAGCTGGAATGTTAAGTGGTGCGAGTATGCGATGAGTTAGAGTATGTAGTAAGAAATGAATGTCACTCACCCGCTCAAGATCCAAAGGTCAGTTTAAACAGCTAGCAAGTGTGCGATGGTGAAATAGCTGAAAGGTAAGACGCATGGTCGCTCAGTCGCCCAGACTCAGGTGACGTGAAAAGTGAACCCGCGAGTATGCGATGATTTAAAGGTGAAGAAAGCATCACTCACTCGCATGAACACAAAAGCAAAGCATAAAAGGATAGCGAGTATGCGATAGACATGAGATGAGGTTCAAGATTTAGGTCATCGCATACTCCCAGAAGGTAAAAAACAAAGTGAGGATGGATGGCGAGTATGCGACCGGCTGAATGAAAGGGATGCGTCGCTCACTCGCAAAGACATTTCTAAAAGTGAATAAAGTGCAGTGTGCTGGAAAGTTTCAGGCTGACGAGTGCCAGATGGAAAAAAGCGTACACTCTCTCTTCCAGCGAGGATCAAATAGTGCAAGTTGACGGCAACATTTATGACAGAATGAAATCTTCATGACAGTTCAAGTGTAGAAATTCGGCTTTCAAAGCTGACAAGATGCAGTGCTTAAGGGCTATAAGTGCAAATGATTGAGTCTAATTTTGTACATCTCTCATTTCTGCATTCTGAGTTTTTTCTACAAAGGGTAAGAAGCTTATTGATTTGAAGCTTTATTTTTGAGACAGTAGAATTCAAAAAGGAAGGATGAGTCAAGCAATTGTTCCTACTACCTCACAAGGGTCTGGGAAGAAGAAGGAAGTCGCACCAAAGAAATACACAGAAGAATTTGTTGAATTGCTGTCTGGGACTCTAAACACAAACAGCCCAGATTGGGAAGAATGGAGCGACAAGTGGTCTCAATGCAGAAATCCGGTAACCCCAGATTACTCTGGTAGTAATCTATTTCATTATTTTTGGAACAATAGGGTTAAGCCAGTCCCAATTTGCAATCCATGGGATTTAAATATGGCTAAATTAATTGTGCCTGACATTTATGTTGATATTGGTCTCATTAAGGAGCTAGCAAAAAACTATTGCCCAGTGGCTAGGGTAATTAGGAAAAAGAACCAAGAAATCCTAGTTTCCATAGATAGGAGGTCAGTAGCTGAGGTATTTGGAATTACCGGTGCGTTATGCACTGATACTGACTTGAAGAAAATTAAGGCTGATTATGTCAAGAGAGAACATTTGATAAAGAAATATGAAATGCCTAAATTCATGCCCAGAGTAGATAGGAAATTGGTGAAGATTCCAGACAATTTCAAGCCACCT
>MU223590.1:3611514-3627186 GCA_018584345.1 Thuja plicata
CTGAATCTGGGCGACTGAGCGATGCTTTTATCCTCCCAGCTCGTCGCGCTGTCGCGGGCTCCCTTTTCATTGACACAAAACTTCAGCGACTAAGCGATGTTTTATTTCTCCGGCTCGTCGCGTTGTCGCTCTGCAAAAAACAATAGAAGTTACACCTATGCGAGTAAGCGACAACTACATGACATGACCTCGTCGCGCTCTCGCGCAACAACAAAACATTGATATGAGTTTGACGCGACTGTGCGACCGCTCAAATTTCAACACTACTCGCTCGGTCGCGGAGCATAAAACATACAACATAGATTTCTAGCGACTGCGCGATAGATATGACCTTAGCTCGTCATTGACTCGCTAACCTTCAAGTTAACTTCAAAAACAGCTCGCGACTGCGCGATACACAATTTTATTACTCGTCGCCCACTCGCAGGTAAAATGAAACTCGACTCAAACAGCTCGCGACTGCGCGATTTACCTTTTCAAAACAGCTCGTCGCCTACTCGCACAACTTAAAAACCTTAACATTTAACCGATGCTACAAAGCGACTAAGGATGAAATAGACTTCAAAAAGTGACTTGACTCATTTTGAGCGGCAAAACCAAGATTTTGAAAATAAGAAAGCCCGGGAAACTGACAAGACCAAGGGATTCAAATTTTTTTTGATACAGTGCTAACAGACTCCATGCCCTAAGATTAAGCATTGGTCTATTTTTTTTCAATTAAATGACTATCATCATTTAAATCAATCTTTACTTTCAGTTTGGTCTATTTTAGTGAAAGTTACATTGGTCAGTCCCTGTAATTCCATCAATAACAAACTAGAATAATCTAGTGATTTCATTATTCTAAGTTTGCAAGGGTAATCCCGCCTGAGTTTGTGGAGCTCAAAGTGTAGGAGGTCTCAAGACCTTGTTTCTGTTGTTCTACTCTATGCTTGGTCAGTGTCAGGGATAAATAGAGTGAACCCTCTAAGGAGTATTTTTATGTCAGAAGAAAAGGGAACAACAGGACCATTTCCCACAAATTCAATGGGAGGCTAGCCTCCCCAATTTTGGCTGAGTAAACAACGCGTTCGTTTACTACCATCTGCTTACACCCACCCGGGATGCCGGATACCGCCTGTCTACTGAGGTGATGAAGTTAGTCCATAGTTACAGACACTATTACATTCAGTTCCAGCAACATACATACATCAGGGTCGCCGACTTCTCCGGGAAACCCTACTTGTTACCCAGGCATTGTGGGGACAAGATCGTGCTACTGGAATATTGCAGGCAAATAATGGAGGTACATGCCTTCTTTGCCCTCAAGAAGGTCCCCAACGGCCCGTTCCCAATTAGCTGCGGGAACTACACATGCGTTTTGGCCACCGCAAAGGAGGCAGATAATGAGCTAAAAAGTTATAATTTACAAGAGTTTTATCTAGCCCAGAAATTTTTTGATCTGCATGGCAAAATTGCAGCGGCAATGCCTCGGGCTTCGGAGCCCCATCGTATACATATGGAGGACTTCTGGGTAGATTGCCAAGATGATGTGGAGGTGCGGAGCAGGCACTATGTCAGAATGACAGCTGGAATGATGCAGAAGTTGAAGCTCTGGAAGTTCCCAGCAGACTTCTCAGACGCCACCCCCACTAAAGATCCCCAGTACAAGGAGAAGGGGATCAACAAAAGGGCCCTCCCACCGGTAAACTGGGCTGCCCAGGAGGAGCCCACGATTGAAGACTTTACCTGGGAAGTAGTAGAGCGAAGCCACGCCTACTTCAAAAAGGTGTGCCCCGGGAGTACTCACCGAGCAGCCCAGCCGACGCCAAAACTAACTCCACCGGTACCAAGATTGACCCCGGGGGCCAGGACTTCTTCACAGGGTGTAGACAAAGGAAAGAGAATAGCTACAACCCCTTCTGTGCAAGAAGTCCCCATCACTGAGCAAATAAAATAATCAGTGGCATCCTCCCAACAAATGAGGGAGCAGTTAATAATGAAGCTGGCCACCCCACCACTAATGACCAGGCCACTTCATCCTCCTTCCTCCCCGTCATTGGCAGCCTTAATGGTCAAGGCGACAGGGGTGGATCCGCTGGAAGCAGCAACAATAAGAGATGCGAGACCTCCTCTGGTTACCCACAAGAAGAGGAAGCACATCAAACAGCCCAAGGCAGAACCAACGCTGGAGGCATCCCTCCCCCGAGAAGTGGAGATTCTCTCTTCCAGTTCCCCGAAACCACAGAAAGAAATAAATCTTGTAGAGGTCCCAGCCAGTCCCCCTCCAGAAGAAGAATTTGATGTGTTTGCGGCCGATGAGTTTGGGAACTTATAGGGGGATGATACATAAGGAGGGGGAAAAATCCTGGGGACAGAATAAGAAGCTGCAGAACAAGAGCAGCGGGCAGAAGAAAAGGGGCCAAAACCAGAGATTATCTCTGGGGCTCAAGAAATGCAAGGTTTGGGAGTGGACCAACAAAATCCAAGTGAACAAATGGCATCGGCTGGGGGACCCAGACCTTCGGGAATAACTGTTACCCCAGCCGCCATATTCCAAGGGCCACTCCCAGGATCAACCTTTGGGCAGGTGATCACAGCAGCCCAGACTTTGAATCTTGGCCCGATGCCTCCCCTACTGCCAAAAGAAGTGTTGACAGAAGAAGAAGCCCTGACAGAAGAAGAAGGACAACAAGAAGAGTAGCAGCAAGAGGAGCAGCTAGAAGAAGAAATCCCCAAGGAAGCCTACCAAGGTCCGGACCCAACGATGGACATACAGGACCAGGCGAAGGAGATGGAGATTGAAAAGAGTGTTGCTGCGGAAGAAGTTGAGATAGGGAGAGGGACGGATGAGGTCCACGTTGAAAAGGAGAAATAGCCACCGGACATTGGGAAAGAATTAGGAGAACAAATTCTGGCAGGAAGGCCACCTCTCCCACCTCAGTGGCTGGTAGAAAGCAGGAAGAGAAAATCTCAGTCCGCTCCGGCGATCCCTCTCTCCCTGGCCGAAATGATGGCCCAAGCTTAGGCCCCACCAAAGGAAAAGAAAGCCTAGACAGTTCATGCTCTTTGAACTGGGCCGGGAGAAGAAACAGTTTCCATTGTGGCAACTCCTCCCCCAGACACCGATGAAGCAACCGTGAACCCCGTAGATTACAGTGTTGCGAAGGTATCCCTAGGCAAGAGGGGAAAGCAAGGTGAGGTAGACTTACTAAAGGAGGCAGCGAGGGCAGTGGAAGCCCGATATGAAAAGGAGGCCCAGAGGCTCAAGGCTGAGAAAGAAAAGAATGCAAACCTTATGGGGTTGCTTACTGAGCTGGCCTGACCCATCAATGCCGCTCCTCCAGAGACCTCCACATCAGGAGAATTACCGCAGAGTGACATAGACTCCCTGTGAGTAATGAAAAAGAAGGCCCAAGTAGTGGATGAATGGGTCACCTTGTAGATAGGAAACACCCGACGTTTCCTGGTGTCCACCGTCCCAAATCTGTACACGGCCCGACAAGTCATTCATCAGGCGGAAGCACTTATTGAGCAGTGGGAGAGTGACACCGAAAATTACCAAGCATGGAAGGTGGAACTCAAAGAGCTCCTCACCTTGAGAGAAGATATAGTTTCTGAATCCAGGATTCTGGGTGAGGAATCATTTGATTTTGTAAGAACCCAGCACTCTAGACTTGACCTCACATTGGAGGTAACCAAGCAACTGGTAGGGTCCTTACAAGAAAAGGTAAATATCGTAAAATATTCTTCTAATTTATACAAGTCTTTTGTAATAAAGGCTTCCAGGGTTGATCCCCTTAGTATAGATATATATACCCTCGAAGATTCAGTTTTGGGAATTTTTGATGAGATAATGAAATCCCGGTATCATTCCCCGGAGGGGATAAATGGGGCCCAGATGGAAAAATTAACCAGCCTGATACTTAAGGGTCATGACGCTGCGAGGATGGCAGATGAGTTCAAAGAAAATGTTCCAGACCTTGGGGAACAAGTTGAAGTGGCCAAGCACAGAAGGGCCAAACTAAAAGATGTGGATGAAGATGACAATTCCCGCCTCCTCCAGGCCTTCAACGACAATAAACAACCTTGAGCTTTCTCCGGAGGCCGGCGAAAACTCACATTGAGTATTATTTATTCTTTTGAGGACGTAAGTCCCCGGATCCCGGAGTCCCATATCCAAAATTTTGTATTCTTTAAAGTGATCTGTGTCCCGGTCCCCAAGGCCGACCGGTCACTTTCAAAAGCGGTTAATAAAGGCTGTCAGAAGGTAGTTGGCCACATCAAGGGGCGTCAGTTTGGTAGTTGGTTTTTTGACAGGGTGGTCTTCTCGGGGCGCCGCTCAATGGTACACCTGGCACATTGGAGACAGGGCACCACATTTCCCATTTATGAGGCATGTAGCCTCGGTTCCTGGGGGACCTACTCTCTTCTTTCTCCTTTTTGGCTCTCTTCTCGAGACTGATTCTTCTGATGTATATTCTTATCTTATTCTTCTGACATGGCAGACCTATTCCGTCTCCAGGTCTTTTGTAGGGTGGCACAGGTAGTACCGGCCCTGAGATATTGTATTTTATTAGAGCATGATGTAAATAGGGTTAGGGTTAGAAAAGAGTTGTATAAATAAGCAGACTTGCCCATTTCCAAGGGTCAACAAAATTGATGATTTTGTTGTCCATAGCAATAGAAAAGTGATTTCTCTCTTTCAAGTTGCAGAGCTCAATGCTCCATTGTTCTGTTCTCAATAGTTAGATGCTCCCCTAGAGCCACCATTGTATCACACACCAGTGCTTGCTGGAAGGAATATTAATAAAGAAGGAAGAATTCTTGACAATGATGTTGTTGGCATTCCTACTTCTGAGTTAATCGTATTTCATATTTTAATGTTCTTTATGTCTTCTACTCTGATATGTTAAAGTACATTAACGACCTCTTTATTCCCGCTACTGATATAATGCTAATTGATGGTTATGTATTTCTTCGGTATTTAGTGTAGTCTATGAGAGTATTATCGATGTTCTAGACATTTCAGCATGATTGTAGTTAGATGAAATGCTTCTAACCCTTCAGGATCTTTTTTCGCTTTATTTTCTAAGTGTAGAATGCTAGGGGAAACCTTACTACATTGAATCTCTGGAAGTTTTGAGTTGAAGAAACTAGCTATCCCCCTCAAAAATAGTCACTTCTCCCAACTGAGCCCCGCATCATTGTGACCCAACACCCAGTGCTTGAAGGCCTGGGGAATTTATTCTCCCAGACAACCTTTACAGGCAGAGTTGGCCGGTATCCCCGGAACTCGGTGACAACTTATGACTGTTGGCGGACCCGGTCAACAAAACCCTGTCAACAGAAACCTAAAACTATTGACGATGATATTGCTGTCATTGACAAATCCTTTGGTTGTGACACAGCTGTAGAGGGGGCCCAATGTGTACTCGTCTATCCAAGAGACATGTGGACTTCATTTCAAAATTTGTTGAAATCCTTTTATTATCGGTGTAAGTTGAATATGTTTGAAACATTAAAGATGAGAGTGATAATAGAGATGTCTCAAAGGGATAATAAAGAATCGGTTATGAAACTAAAAAGAAACCGATCGAGAAGGAAGACATAAATATGCCACAAAAACATGGGAAAGGGGTTCCGAATTCTGCCTGATCCGAGAGACTTTGTGCCAGGGCAGGGATAGTTTAGGATTTTTATTGTAATGTAGGGAAAAAGGGATTTTATTTTCAGTTAATGATTAGTGTGCAGGAACAACAGAATCTTTGTTATTTTGTTGTGTTTAAAGAAGGAGAATAGTAGCATACTAAAACTTTGTGTTTAGATGCTCATTTTCTGATTAATATTCATCTTTGAATGATATTGATTTCCTTTGAATGCGTATATGTTATGTCTGATCATCAACACAATCATCTGTGGACTTTGTGCTATAGTTTTTTGTGTATTTGGAAAGAACCAGTCTATCTTTCTCTCTTAGTTTCTTTTTGTAATGCAACATTTAGGAAAATGAAATTTGTAGCATTTAATGTTTATCTCCTTTTAGTTAGTTAGTCTCTTCGCATCTATCTCGTGTTTACGAATAGATGTTTGTAAGCCTTTATTGCTTTCAGGTTAAAAGCATTACCATTTATAGTTTAGTTAATTCATTGTAAATCTTACACGGGGAGCTGTACCTAGATAATTCAGAGGGCGCTTACGCTTTTCAATAGCGAAGTGACCCAACTGTTGTGTTACAATTTGTCTTTCAGCCTTGGGTGTTTAGGAGTCATTTTGTGCAGGTGTTTTGAGAAGACAAATCTGTTTACCAACATATACCATGGAGACGATTCTACAATAATTTCCTCTTTTGTTATAAGCCTGATCTAATATGCTACATAGATCTAAATACTTACAAACTACAACTATTATCCATAGACTCTATTTTATAAACAATACAATGAGATGTCTTTTCAAATATTTGGTTCTTGAATTTGAAGGTAGACGAATGGAAGAATAGAGCTTATGGATTGTTATAAAATTGGTTGTTGTTGTTGAAAAATTGATTGTTGGTAAGTAGGTTGAAATGTTGGGGGTTGTTGGTATTGATGATAGACATATGTGTGACTAGATCATATGGATGATAAACAAATCTAGGTGATTAGGGATTGTGGGTTGTTTGTATTGACAATACATGGATGGACAAAAATTTCTTTAGACAATTTGATCATCATAGGGTTCATACTCTGGTTGATCACAAGCATCTAAATATCATCATAGGGGTTATACATAAGTTGATCGACAAGGCTAACGTCCTCCTCATTATCATAATTAATGTCGATGTTTAGGAAGATTTGTTTTAGTTTATACAAGAACAGGTAGAAAATGTTTTTTTCCTATTCTATATTCTAAAAAATGACTTTTTCTATTCTACAACACTAAAATTACATTTTTATATTCTTAGCATTAGGATTCAAGGTTTAGACGCCTTTATTAACATAAAATAGTAAAGTATCTATTTGTTTAACTATATAATGTTTTCTAACCAATATTCCATTTCAATATGATTTTTTTCTATGAAAGTGTCTTATACTATTTTGTATCAGTAGTAATATTACATATCTACAAAAAAAAGTATGGGTGTCAACGATCACATCTCTAAGTCCAAGCAAGATCAAGCCTTAAACGACAATCTAAAGAAAAAACCAAGAAAAAAAGTTGCTAAATGACAAGAGTTAAAATATTCAGTAGATGAATATCGCAATCAGATGGATTTCCTTAGCCATCACGATTATGCTCCCAGCTGTGAAAATTCTATTGCAACTACTGATTATTCATCTCTTGTCTTTATAGATTATTTAACTACCAGAACTTAATTCATGACAAATATTGAAAAATAACATAACTACAACTTCACAAATAAAATCATACGTGCAAAGTATGCAAGACAATGGACATGATATTTTTGGACAAATTGTCCCTGGAAAAACCTAGAAGGGAAAACCAATACTATAGATGAGGAATTATATTAAACTTTAAAAAATTAAGAGATACATAAACTGATTGCCTCTTACTGGCAGAGCTCCATCAATCTCCCAATTTCTATTTCCAATCTACTGAAACTAACACTCCCTCTTAGCGAGGAATTTGTTCCGCATGGCACCCAACTTATCTCTGAAGAAGATGAATTTTTCCTTCCCCAATGCCTTTGTCAAAATGTCTGCTACCTTTTGTTCTATAGGTATATATTATAGTTGAACAATCCCCCATTGTACACAATCTCTCATGAAGTGATACCTGATGTCTATATGCTTAGACCTATATTAAAACTTTAGATTCTCAGATAACCTAATACAACTCTGATAATTGCAATGTATCACTATAGCCTCAACCCTCTGACCAAAAAGGCTACTAGCAACTTCTAAATCTATATAGCTTCACACGTCGCCATGCTAGCTTCTATGTATTATGCTTCTGCAGAACTCAGAGCCATGAACTTCTACCTATTGCTGAACCAAGAGATAACTCCTGATCTCAAACTGAAACAATAACCTGAAGTGCTTTTCTTGTCCACTAATCTTCCTGCCCAATCTGCGTCAGTATAGCCTATCAAATTGATTCCTTCACCTCAAGCATATCTAAACCCATACTCTATTGTACCATGCAAATAACACAACACATGCTTTGCCACTGTCCAATGCACTCTCTTTGGCTCAACCATGATTTGACTAAGAAAGTGTATTGAAAAATCTATATTTGGCCTGGTTTTGATCAAATACATGAGAGAGCCAATCAAATTTTTATTTAAGGTGGGATCTACATCCTTCTCCTTGGATGTGTCTACCTTCTTCCAATTCATGATCATAGGTGTAGACATGGTTTTGAAATCCTCCATCCTGAACCTTCTTAAGATTTCAATGCAATATTTCCCTTGTCCAAGGAAAATATATCCATTTGTCTATCACACCTCCATGCCTAGAAAGTAGTGCATAAGTCCCAAATCCTTAATCTCAAAATCTGCTGCAAGGTCCCTTTTGCACTCTTCTATGATCTCTAGTGAACCTGTTAAAAACAAGTCATCCACATATAGAACAAGAATGAGAACCTCACCCCAACCACCAAGTAGTAGAGGTTAGCATCCACCTCACTCCTCACGAAGCCCATTCCTTGCAAGTATGTATCAATGCGCTCATACCATGCCCTGGGAGCCTGCTTGAGTATGTACAAAGCTCTCTTCAATATGCACACATGGATCTCTTTTCTGTGTGCTATATACAAAGCATTCTGGTTGTTCTACGTATACCTCCTCTTTCAACTCAAAATTAAGGAATTATGTTTTGACATCCATTTGATGGATCTTCCATCCCATCTGTGCTGCAAATGAGATCACATCTCGTATAGAAGTGTATCTGGCCATTGGATCAAATGTCTCCTTGTAGTCTATTCCCTCCTTTTGAAAGAATTCTTTTTCCATGAACCTTGCCTTGTATTTCTCGATGCTACCATCGAAACTGTGCTTAATCTTATAAATCCAGCTTGATCCAACCACGACCCTATATTTTGGTCTAGGAACAACCTCCCATACACTGTTCTGCATTATTGAGGTATATTCCTCAACCATCGCATCTTGCCACACCTAATGTTGTGCGGCCTCCTGATAGCTGGAAGGCTCACTATTTACCAACTGATTGATTAATGACACATAGTCATTGAACTTGGCTAATTGTCTCCATTGTCTAGTACTCATCCTAGGATCTCCCACTAACTCCTGAGCATCCCTATGTTTCTGTTGAACCTGAGGGTTCCTTCTGCCAACTGTAGAGGATGAAATATCAAACTCCATGTCTTCTTGATGATCTCTTTCTGCACCTATTGCTCCATATTCTTCAAACTCTCAACACTTGACCTTGTGCTTGTACTAGTAACTCTACTCGAGCTTTGCTGGCCTTGATTCGGTTGAGTGATCCCTGGAGCTTCTGTTGGCTGCTCCCTTTGATCATTTGTTGGCAAATCTATGGACCTTATAAATGCCTTACCCTCCATGAACTTGACATCACGTCGAACTATAATCCTCCTATTCTCTGGAATAAATATCTGATATGCTTTTGAGGTCTCATTGTACCCCACAAAGTACCTCCTCTCTGCAACCTAATCTAACTTGGTACGTGTATCCTTTGGATTATGACAATATGCCAAACTTCCAAATATTCTAAAATGACTAACATCTGGCTTCTTCCCAGTTAAATCTTCCCCTGGTATCATCTTCCCCAGTACCTCATGTGGAACCCTATTCTATATGTATAATGCCATACTACATGCCTCTGCCCGTAAGTAGCGTTGAATGTCTCAAGGTCATGTAGCATATCCCTTGCTGCCTATAATATAGAATGATTCTTCCTCTCAATAACCCCATTTTGTTGAGGGTTGTAAGGAACACTCCTCTCTCTTGATTCCTTCCCTAGTTTAGAACTCCTGAAACTTATTCCCTTTGTACTCGCCTCCATTGTCTGACCGAAGAACCTTTATCTTCTTGTTTAGCTCTCCACAAGAGTCTTGAACTCTTGGAAGTGACTGAAAACCTCATCCTTGGTTTTCAAGAAGTATATCTAGATCTTCTTGGAGAAAGCATCAATATAAGTAACAAAGTACTCGTATCCTCTGAGAGACTTCATTGACATTGGTCCACATATATCTGAATGTACTAGATCGAGAACACTCTTGGATCTGGTGTCACTCCTTGGAAAAGTTGCTTTAGCAAACTTCCCTAACACACATCCCTTAAATACATCATCATGCTCTGTGCTCACCTCTAGAACACCTGTCACTGTCTCACGAAGCAATTTAAGTGCTCCATGATGTATATGGCCTAGCCTCCTATGCCATAGCTCTCCTCCATCTTTAGGATTATTGCAGCTCATGAGTGCCTTAGGAGTATCAAACTGTAACTTATAAACTGACCACTCCTAACTCCAATAGTTATGGGTGATTTCAATCCCTATGCTTGAACAACACATGCACCCCTCTAAAGAGTACATTGTAGCCTTTATCATGAAGGATAGATACAAAAATTAGGTTCATACCTAAGCCTGACACATGCAACACATCATGAAGGGGAATCACATTTCCATTCTCCCTCTAAAATTAAACAGTCCCTTTCCCAACCGAGTTGAGTTTGGACATATTCTGCATATAAATCTGGATTCTTGTGTCTCCTCCTTATAACTAGAGAAGTACTCTCTAACTCTTGTCATATGAAATGATACCCCACTATCTATGTAACCAAACACTTTGTGAGGTTGAGATAACCATACAAGGTATGAGTGAAAACTCATCCTCCATTCTACTAGATAGCTCATCTGCACTTGTTGAAGCTGCCACCTTCCTCTTTCCTTTCTTGTCATTCTTCTTCCTTTGCGGGAAATTGCTAGCATAGTGTCCAACTTGTGACAACCATAGGACTTGATTGTAGACAAGTCCTTATTCTTCTTCTCATTTTGTGGATTTGATCCTTTTCTAGACCCTTTCTTCGCTTTTCCTTTTCCCACTAGGGCAATGTTCTCCTGTTCCACCTCACTTTTCTAACTATTATTGTTGGTTCCATTAACAAGACTTAGTCTAAGCTCCTCTTGATTAAAGTCACTCCATAGTTGATCCCAA
Source organism: Thuja plicata (assembly GCA_018584345.1). Classification (NCBI taxonomy): domain Eukaryota; kingdom Viridiplantae; phylum Streptophyta; class Pinopsida; order Cupressales; family Cupressaceae; genus Thuja; species Thuja plicata. Next base: position 3,622,630 of record MU223590.1, read on the forward strand.
CTTGGTAAGGTGTCTTATCCATTAATAAATTGAACAAAGACATCCCACTACTTAGTAAATCCATTTAGGGATATTCTAACTAGCTCCTTATTATTTTGTTTATCTCCAACAGTTGCTAACTCATCCTTGACAAGTCTAAGCCAAGTGAGGTAACTTGTAACGTCTTCTCCCTTGTTCATCTGGGTATTCATGTCAAATTTTCTCCGAGAATCAACTTCTAGTTAGTGGTAGCATTCTGGTACAAATTTAGAATGACGGCCCACATCTTCTTAGCTATATCTAACTCAACAATATGCATAACTATATGGTCCTTGACACCGTCAAGGATTAGCCTCCTTGCCTTGGCATCATCCTTCTTGTATCCTAAGAGCTGTGTTGGATATGTTGATACAACTACAACACTAGTTACATATTCCTTGATACCATTCTCTTCCAGCATTAAATAAATTCCAGCTTTCCAGACACCAAACTTTGAGGCTCCATCCAATTTGTCCTGATCTCTTAAACTAGTTGAGGCCATCTCAAAGGATAAAAGAAATAATAATTCTAAAGAGGTCAAACTAATTTTTATAAACCCTTGTTTTTCTTTCTTTTGCTTATGGTAAACCTTTTCTACCCTCAACTTAGCTCTGATACCATGTGAAAATTCAATTGCAACTACTAATTATTGATCTCCTATCTTTTATAGATTATTTAACTACCAAAACTTAATTCACGACAAATATTGAAAAATAACACAACTGCAACTTCACAAATAAAATTACAGATGCAAAGTATGCAACACAATGAGCATGATATTTTTGGACAAATTGTCCTTGGAAAAACCCCAAAGGGAAAACCAGTACATCAGATGAGAAATTATGTTAAACTTTAGCAAATTAAGAGATACATAAACTGCTTGCCTCTTACTAGTAGAGCTCTGACAATCTCCCAAATTCTTCTGCTGAGATTCCACCACTGTTGTCTTCCACGCTATCACCACACCCTTGCTATCACTGCAAATTCATTTGCTAACACTGCAAATGCTTCTCAAGTGTGTTCTCCAAATGCCCAATGAACCCCTTTATACTACTCTCATTGGAAAACTAGCGACCGAGATTTAATTTCAATCAACGACTGAGATACATTAGACCCTAACAAACCCTAACTAATTAGTTGTTAGAAGTCTCTAAAGAAATCCATTAATTAATAAACATTTGTTTGGACTCTAACAAATAACTCAAGAAAAACAAATATTTACTAATACTTGAAGATAGAAGAACAAACACCAACTACTAATCATAACTTATTTTTTTTCCTTTCTCAAAAGTCTAACTTTCATGAATAAGAGAAATTGCCAAAGCATAAGAAAATTTTCACCATTTGACATTTAGAAGCACCAAGTGCTCACATGGCTCAAAAGAGGTTGAAGGCAGGCAAAGTAATTCTGGGTTCTTCTTAAAGAGATTGTGAAGAAAATATTAAAGAATCATGTCTACCACAAATATTCTAACTAAATCCACATTGATTTAAAAAAAAAAAAAACCCTTAAAATAAAATTCCACAAAACTCTAACAACCAAACGAACCTTCTATATTTTCAATATAATTTTAAGTTACTCAGCCTTCCCATAAGTTTGCAATTAATTGTTTGATTTATTAGTATGTAGAATGTGAATTTGAGGGTTCCATAATTTATACACTAATAATTGGAATATAAGAGCAATTATGAATATCCCTGCAATTGCTTTCACCATTAGAATTTTTGTATTTAAGTAGGGTGCACAAGTCAAAGCTGAGGCCACTCAGTTTAGAAGACATGATTGAACACTCAATGTTCCAACTGCTGAAAAGGAAAATACCTAATTCAATTGTTCTCAGTGAGTTGTCTCTAAAAGCCCTTTTAAGGCATGGTAGCTTTCATTTTTGAAAAGCTGATCTTGTAAGTGAATAGTACAAAGGACATTTTTAATCTTTTAGCTATTGCAGAAAACTTTAAGCTTTTATTGTATGGCTTATAAAGTCAAGACTGTCATTGATGAATCCTCGCCAAAAACATCATATTCTCTGTCACCAAACCCAATTATACTACTGCAACATTGATGTTTTAGCTACACCATTTCTCGTTACATTGAGTCAACAAATTCAATTTGATGGAGAACAGCACGATAGGATTGGTCATATCAATTGATTGTTCCGAGTCACCTATAGTAAAGGGCCCATTACAACTAGCCTTTTCCCTGAATTATTGGATTCAAACATGGCATGATAATCATTCACTTATCCCACAATATTATCATGGCAATGTCCTCACCTTATATCAGACACCAAACATCATAATTAATAGTCATGTTCCACGTAACCAACATACATTAAATAACATAGAATGAGTCATAGCAATTACATAGGCAATATTAATTGATTATATCAATTATTCCACTAGAAACATATATGTAATTAGAGAGTTGTATGGTAGTTGTTACACCTTGGAAAAACAATTGATACGCTATAGCTAATTAGTCAAGACCTGATAGGAACAGCTCAACTAAACAATGAAATAGTTATATGCATCTTTTAACATTTACACGTTTTATTCAAAATATTATCTCGTTATTGATCTGATCTAATATTATCTGTTGCCTTGATCTTAGACATTAATGTACCTTGGTTCAAAGCCAATCAATTCATTATATCTTATCGAAAATACACCAGATATATAATTTATCTTATGATTATTTTTATTTTTATATATGCTTGACAGACATATGATATGAAGTAAAATTGTATGATTCACCACATGTTTCACAGGAGGAGGAAAACTTAAGTTGTCACTATGAGTATGACTTTATTTCAGATATTCTAAACAGAAAATCAAACAGCAGAAAAGACCTAACAGAACAGGAGATGAACTCGGTGGAATCTCTCTTATTATTCAATTATAAACACCAAAACATATTTCTAAATTCTGTCTCAACAATGTCCCCTATAAATCTGCTTAATATGTAAACAACAATGCATATATTTATAGTTACAGAGTCTCAACAGTGCTCTCTATAAATCTGGGAAATATCTTGACATAAAAGTGGTGAAGATTGAGAGGTAATTGGAGATGGTGGACAGCGAACTAAGGTGTTTGAAAACAAATTGAACACCTCTATTGTCACGTAGAATGATACGTTTATAATAGAAACATAATTCTGTTATAACTTATTTTAACACTTTCCCTTAAAGGAATAACCGAGTTTTGATGGACTGGTAATATATTTCTACGAAGTACAAACTTTATCTTGTCCAATGGTTTAGTGAATTTTCTTTCTTACAAAATGACGTGTTTCTATATGTTTTGATCTTGCATAATAAAGTAGATTATAGTTTGCTAGACGACTATATTTTGATTCTCACATTTAATTGGAGTTTGGAGTTTGTCCTTGCTTTTATCTCATATCTTCAAGAGGATTGGCCATGAATTGGTAAGTATGTTTTAAGTTTTAACTGATACTTAAGTTTTAACTGAATATGTAATACAAGGTTTTAAACTGAATATGCAATATCAAACCTTGTAGTAGTCAAGTAGTTCAAACTTCTCACCATCTATCTATACAAAGTTCCATTGACTTCTGCAGTATCATTATCACAAGAAAACTCTTGACATTTTGTTTTAATGGAGTACATAATGTTTTACAATCTTACATATTAAACCTTTGGGTCAATTTCTTTGCATACTTTGAGTAATCAAAGTCTTCCCATCTTGTTTCCATACTTCAATTCCTAAACATTAATACATTTTGCCAAAATCCTTAATTTCAAATGCTTGTGATAGATCTCTTTTCATTCATCAATCAATTCTATAACACTTTCTGTCATGATTTAATCATCCAAACAATGAAATTCAGTTTATCAGGGAAGATCAAAGCATATTGAAACACAACATTTTGTGAGAGAGAAGATTCAATCTCAACAGATCGAGCTGCAATATTGTAACGTATATGATAACATGAGTGAAGTAATTGGAAAAGATAAAGTTTGTATTGTGTAGAGATATGTTAGGAGTTCATCAAATTGTTATTCTTTAAGGAGAAGTGTTAGAATAAATAATAACCAAATTATTCTAACAACTGTCCTCCCACTGCAAGAAGGGATCGTGATCAACGCGGTTGGTCGTAACTTGCTCTTAGGTGCTCCACCTTCCCTGCCATCCATGGGAGGAATGATGATGCTTCAAGTAAGTTTGATTGGAACAAATTTTCTGGACTGGCTCTTATTATTTTACCAATCCATGCTATTAAAGAAAAAGGAAAAGAAAAACATGAAGATGATGGGTGAGACTCTCTTGTAGGTATTTTGGAGCTTATTGATACAACGAGAAAACCAGATGATCCAGATTCTCTTCCTGCCCTCTCTGCTAATACTTTGATCACCTAGTAAAATTGTATTTCTTTCCATGTTTTATATTCCACTGTATGAATTCTAAGAATGTGATTTCACATCCACTTTTTTTTTGAATTTGTATAATATAATTTTACAAATGATTATTTAAACATCTTATTTAAAAACAAAAAAAAATTCAAGTAACTTAGTT
>MU223590.1:3629253-3639811 GCA_018584345.1 Thuja plicata
TTATAAGCATGAAAATGTGAAGAAGTGCTAGGCATGGATTCAATTAGTTGATGGGTTGCCATTCATTTGGAATGGAATAGTATGAGATCTTTAGCTTTAAATGAAGGTTCAGTATATGATCCTATAATTCAAGAGACATACATGCACTTATTTAATGTCATTCATGTTATGCGGGGAAGATCTTTTTAATGGGTTTTCTTGTGGTTCTGATTGTTTCACGAAACTTTCGGGTACGTACATTCACCTTATTCAAGAATGTTGGAGAATATATCCAACCGGTAGCCTGTACATAATCTCTCCTTTCATCGTTTTTATGCTTTACTGGCAGTTTTGATAGATTTTCTTGTTATTTTGATATAAGTTTACTGGTGTGAGTTTACTAGCTCATGGATTTTTTTGGTTTTCTTAAAGGATATCATGGTATGTAGAGATTTTAAAGTTTTATTTATAAAATAATAATTTGTTTTAAATTCTTTATTAATATTTATTTAATAAAAAGTTAATATATGTTTAGATTTAAAAATCTCCGAGTTATACAAATATTATTAAAGGTAGCTATTAAAAGTTTCTTTGAAATTATAGAGATGTTATTGGATATTCAATAGTAAAAAATGTATGGATCTAAGTTATTCTTTTGGTTTTAGATAAGAGTGAGCCCACAACCCCAGCCCTATCTAAATTTATTTGCACTTTTAATATTTGAATTTATGAAAGTGTCTTGATCACTTGTTACTCACGGAAATTATCCTTTAGCTATTAAAATTTACATTAAATTATGGAATTGACTTTTATTTTCTTTGAGACCATTGTTTGCCAATTCAAGACATTGTTACAAAAGTATCTTATTTATTCCAATTTGCAATTATTAGATTTGAAGTTACAAAAGTATCTTGAGTACTCATTGAAAATACCCTTTAGCTTTTAAAATTTACACTCAAATATGAAGTTTATTTTAACTCATTTTGTGACCCTTGTTTGCCAATTCAAGACATACAATCATCTCATTTTCAAACCCTTCATGTTATATTTAGAGGAGAGGCACTAATTAATTTTTGGTCACCATGACACACGAGTATATCAAGGATTTTGTGAGTTTGGTCTATGATCATAAATTTAATCACTTGACAAATATGTTTATATTTATTTGACATAAAAGAACCAAATGCCCCTACCACACAAAACAATCAAGCCCTAGAACTAGTTTTATGTGGGATCAAACTATTAAAAATGATTAAATTGAAATGTTAAAAGTTCACAAATACTGGAACCATGAGATAGATTACTCCATGCTTGTGGGATCAAATATACAATTGTGGAAACAACCTAGAGAACAAGCAAATCATTCTTTGATTTCATTTGATCTTAAGTATTATTTCTTATTTTTTCATGAATCATATTTTATCATTTATCACAATTTTCTATCTAAATAAATTTATTATTTTATTCAATTTTTGAAACATTTCATCAAGTAGATTTATTTTATTTTTGTAACTTTAATCTAGAGTATGTTATAGATGCTTGTTTAATTTATGCTACTCAAAATCTTAATATTTATTTATGAATTAGTTCTTATCCCAACCCTAATATGTATAGTCACTCAAATGATTGTCAACCGATCTAATAATATTCTTAATAATGCTCATATATTAAAAGCCATAGTGAGGAACATAAATAACATGACTATGATCATGATAAATAAATATTATAAAGATATTTTCCTTGTAGGACAATTACTTTTAGATGTACCTTTTCATACCAGGTTTCCTCAATAGTTTTCTACTACAAGTTACATAGTACATTAGTTGGTTGGACCACTCATGATACAATATTCTTTATAATATTGGAAACCTTATATCTCTTATTATGTTCTACCCTCTTCCCACCCATACACACCCTTCATTCTCTTCTAATCCTTCTCCCTCCTTGAAATTACCTATTTCATGGCCTCTACCGCACTTGTCAAGTCTAGTGTAACTTATTCCTCCTTTATTTCTACCTTTGGAGTCAAAACCACATTTCCTTTAATCATTGATGTTCCAATAACATCACATACTTCCACATTTACACATACTCATGTGGCTACTAGTGCTATCCCCTATACCTATATTTCTCATATCACACCTCCTCATTCTAAGATCAATTTACCTTTTATTGTGGCTCCTTCTTCTATTGTCATGCCACTACCTATTATTTGTTACCCTTTTTACACATCCCCCATTGCATCCCATGTTAATCATACCACTACTATTTCCTCATCCATTTTAGGCACACTATCAAAGAGATTTAATAAAACTATGAAAATAAAAATAAATTCATACTATATATGATCACAAGGGCTTCACTTAGTGAACCTAAATCATAGCACATGCGTTCATGGCATACTAAAGAATCTCCCTATTTTTAAAAATATTGCCCTAAACTACATTTTTGTCACCCCCTCCCAATGCAACCCAAACAAACCCGCCCTATTTTCATGAGATGTTCTATGTATCAATTTTTTCTTTAACATTTTTCATACCCCTTTGTATTTCTATCTTATGTTATGATAAAGAGTTGGCTTGATCTTAAGAAAAAATCTATATTTGACAGAAGGTGCTAACATTAATTGATGGGTTCTAAATTAACCGAAACTCCTATTTAAATTGGCGGAGGCTAAGGCTGCACTTCAGGCTGTAAAATTTGGTAAAAGGTTGGGTGTCTCTAAAATTCATTTAGAGGGAAACTCTTTAACTATTGTTCAGGCAATCATTAATAGTAATGTGGAAGCTTGACACTCGCAAAACTATATCTTTGCAATTAAAAATGTTCTTGCCACCTTTGCGGAATATCAAATTAGTCATGTCAGGAGATCAGGGAAAAAGGTGGTGGATGTGCTCTGTAAATGGGCATTAACGTTCAATGATGTTGATGAAATTGAACGAAGGATTATCGTACATTATCAATAAGTGAATGACATTAGGGCCTGTAGTCGCATAATGGTCAAAGGGTTCAAGCTTTTATGTCTTTCCACAGGGTAATTGTGGGATGGGACTCGGATCTCATTGCATTTTTAAAGGACAATGCGTAGTGATTTTTTTGGCAATTATTTGTGATTTTGTGTGGGCAAAGTGACATCGTGGTTGTTCTTTTTGTAGAATAATTGAGTTGGGGCAGTGATGAAGGCTAATTTTACATTTATTTTAACGAAGCAACATGTAGCCTTCTTTAGGCTAGTCTCCTCGAAAAGGCTAAAGGGAATTTTAAATTTCAAGGATGACGAGTTTGTGAAGATTTTATAGGGCTTGATGGGAGAATTTTTTAACAATGCTAGGCATAGGTGAATATCAAACATATATATTATTACTGTAGAATTGGCGTACCGTATCGATTTGGTGGAGGATGAGAATGTTCTCAGATGGGCGATGTGGGCCATTGTAAACAATGAGTCTCTATTTGGAATCGATTCTATGCTTGAATGGGCTATCCCTAGTATGGGTTTTGATGTTTGGGAAGGTATTAAGGATCCATCTGAAGAGGATCTGAAGGAATTAATTCATTTCTTGAGGTGGCCTATGAGTTTTAATAGAGAAAGGAGAAGGGAAGAAGCCCTGTCTGAGTGGAATCACTTGAAGGCTTTCATTTATTGCAAGGAGGAGGAGGAGGCCTTGGTGGTGCCTTAATGGCGCATGGAATGATGAAAGAAAAAATAAGGTCACCACTAGCCCATCATAGATAACCGATTTGAGAAACTTTCACCAAGGGCTAAAACTCTGCCATACATGGGCCAACATGTCACATTTCTTGATATTTATTGCTAACTCATCGTGTCATCCAAAGTTTTGTGGTTAACATGTCATGTTATCCCCTCTCATGGTTCCCCCGCGCTTCCCCCCTAGCATCTTGTGTTTTATTCCCTTATGGATGTGGGTATGCGGGGACAACATTTAACAAAATATATATCTCAGTGTTAACTAATATTTTCCATGTCAGTATGCGGGTGTGCGGGGGAAGGAAGTTTGGACCCTGAATCCCTATAGTGGTGAGAGGAAGAAAGGAGTGTGTTTTGCGGGTGTGTGGAGAACCCGACACTAAGGATATAAAGGATGATTTTACCCCACATCCATGCGGGGAATTGACATTCTTAGTGGTGCTTCTTGCAGGTGTGCAAGTGTGCAATAATCTGTTGTGTTTTCCGTACCCGACGAACTTTTACCAGAGATCAAATTTTAATCTTCAATAATTGTGACATGGATGTAGGGGATAATTTTAATGCCGAACTACTTCTTTGACTTTGTAAACAGAATCCCAGTGCTGCTCCATGCCTATTTATCATTTGTCGGTGTTGTTCCTTCTGAATAACATTTTTTTATGCCAACTTGTTTCAAGGTATGGGCTTCTTTTCTTGGCTACAAAATGCCTTCATTTGGGCCTTTTCTTATTAGTTCTATGGATCAACTTGCACATAGAAATCATATTTTTATCTGATTTTTGATCTTATCTACAGTTCTATAACCTAACTCCGATTTGGTTTCGTTGGAGTTTGAATTCAAAACGCAAAATTAGAGTTATGCTAGCTCTTTAAAAAACAATCTTGTACATCATTTTTGGGTTCTCTTTTTTGGTTCTTTGCAGTGGCTATGCTCTACAATTATAACTTACCTTGCCTTACATTAATGAAAATCCTTATTTTTTACCTTTTCTCCCATTTAGCTATCTCGTGCATGTTTCTTGCCTTGTGTAATATTTTTTTTTTTATGTCTTTCTAACTTGTATGTTGTATCAATCTAGTTTGTGAATGTTGTATTATGAATATATTATCCTTGCAACATCTCACAAACTTTGATCTACACATGAGTTCTTGGGGAATATATTAGAGTTGAGATCTATGTATATTTGGGTGCTTTGTTAATGTTTCAAGTGCAGTTATAGGAAGGGAGCAACCAAAGTTTCAATTTGGTGTATCACCCCCTTTACTTTTGCTCCATTCCTTCTCCCCTTTTCCTTGAAAGTTGTTAGATTAGGTGCATCCTAATTGGAAGGAAGCTAACCTACTTTGGAGATTCAACCTCACACGTCCAAGCTCCCACACTTGGAGGATGATTCAATATTTTAGAAGGTTACTTGGGGGTCATACCCCAAGCATGGAGATAATAGTTTTTGGCACGCCCGGTGGGATAGAGATTCAAATCAGTTCAATGACATCCCTTGGCGAACCAATATAAAATTCATTCACTAAGAATTTGAGTGTTATTCTCATTGACAATAGCCTTTAGATTTCGTTCAATCAAACACCATGAAGAATATAAGTGCATATCTACTAGTTTGAATTCCTAGTGCTAGTACATATAAGGATCTAATCTAATCTTCCATTTTTTTATTTTAAAGTTTTTATCAAATTGTAGCTTATATGATTCTCTAATCACGGATCCATTTCAAAAAAATACTTATTATTCCCCCAATATCATGAAAATGCTCCCCCTTAGCCCCCTACTATCAATACCAACCTGAGACACAACTTGGTTATGGCCCAAATTTCTTTACAACACCAAATGGCTAGCATGCCAAATATATTTACCACCCTCCCACCCATGCTCTATATGATAATAAATCCCTAAATTCAGAAAATTTAGGATATGGTGATATAAAAAGAATGTCGTTGGAACTCCAGAGGCATATAGATAAAAAAGAGGCAACAAGAGATTGATAGGTAGTGGGAGGAGAAGACATACCAGGCCTATCTCCATGAACAAGAAATAGAGGCCCAAAAGAGGCATCATGAGGAAGATCTTGCAAGGCAAGTGGCTAAAACTAGAATGCAAGAATTAGAAATATAAGAATCCCCTTCTTTGAAACTTATCATTGCAAGTTTTAGATGGTCTTCCCTATTGAAAGAATCTAAACAAGAGATGAAGGCCAAAAAAAGAAAATAATTTGAGGAGAACCTTGCAAGACAGGTGGCTACAACAATTGAAAATATGAAGTTCAATATTTCTCAAATACAAGTATCTAAAGCACAAGAGGCTCCTAGGCGTAAATTTTCTAGCCTTAGACAAAGCGAGCCCCCCACTTTACAATAATCTACACAACAACCTGCGGCCCCTCTGGTGCAAGAGCATCTAGGACATCTCTAAGGTCCTTAGTCTTGTTTTTGGCTTGTACTGACCCTATCCAAGGCAGGAGTGTTTTGAGAGACCTTAGAAGGTTGTGTGTGTGTGTTCTTAGGTGATCTAGGTTAGCCTTAATCTAATCTAGTAGTGTTTTGTTGTTAAGGAGTAGTTTTGGTTTTAGGTCTCTTTGAGGCTTAAACTTGGGATTTTGGGTAAAAGGCTTGAAATGTAAGGGAAAGGATGTAATTAATCCTAAAATTGATTCTATAATGATTTTCAACCATTCTATAAGGATTAGAGGTGATTTGATTAAGTTGGAAGGCAAAAAGCAAAAGTTGTCAAAATGTTGTCTTGACAACATTTGTAACTTTGCAAAGTTGCATGACAACTTTGTCTCCATGAAGAAAAAATATTTGTTCTAGGGAATGGTTGGTATCTTAACCACCTGCACCTAAGATGTAAAGGTATAAAAGCCACAAGAATCCCAAATCCTGAGGTTGGATGTTTTTTTTGAATGAAATACAAGTACACTTCTTTTGCACTGTATCTCTGGTGTTTCTTAGACAGTTTGAGCATTTTGTTTTAATAGTAATTTTAATGGATTCAATCCGCCATTTCAATGTGGGATTCATGTAATTAGGGTAGTTTTCTTTCATTGTGTATAGGTTTGATGTTTCTTTCTGTTCATTAGTTTGTGTTTTGTAAATTCTTTTGTAAGTAAGCTAGTCTTTGGCTTGTCCAAGACTATGTGCATAAAAATGGATCCCACACAAAACCCCATCATGGAATCATCACGGGATTGAGGGAAATGTTAGGGGAGCCTACGTAAAATGCACATATAGGAGGAGGAGGTATGGAAGTGAGATTTTATATTTTTGTGAGCAAGCCCTAGGCGAGTCCAGAGCAACCCGACTAGGTGTTTGCCAGTGCCTTTTGGTGTTTGAATGCAGGGGTTCGATTGAATTGATGAATCCAAAGTAGATGTTGAGAGTCTTTGGAGTTGTGCAAAGACCTTGAAGAAGATTGGATCTTGACTAATCCATCTGAACACATTTTCAGGCATAAATCAGTTAACTGGTTCTTGAGCAACCAATTAGCCCCATAAGCCCTTAAATATAGGGATCACCTATACAAATGTCTTAGAGAGTTGAGACCTCAAGAATATTGTGTAATTCCATAAAGGGTGTCAGAATCCTACATTAATTTATGGGGTTTTTTGGGAAATTTTTCAAAGTTTGAGAAAAAACTAGTGAAATAGGGCTAGTAGACGTAATAGGCATAAAAGACAAGATTGCATCAAAATATTGGAATTGATATTGGAGACTTTGAAACCATAATCTAAAGGGATCAAGTGAATTTAAAAGAAGGTGCTAGAAGGTGATTGAACTCCTTGCAAACAATGAAAAAGTGAAGTGAACAAGAAAGGCTCTTGGATGGATCTAAGAAGGAGGTAGGAAGTGAGGATTGTATCAGTGATAGTTACCCCTAGTGAAGCACAATTGGATGCCACCTTTTGGAGGGGAATTGGAGAATTCCTAAATAAATTAGAAGAGGGATTGAAATATCCTAGGAGTTAGGGTTAGGGTCTTGAAGGAATTGAGAACAAAGAGGGTCCTAAATTGGCTTGTGCAAGCACACTAGAGAGTATCTATCAGATTGGTATCAGAGCCTATAAGATTAGGCTTGTGGGTGGATATTTCAACCAGAAGAGTCAGTTGGAGAATTGAAAATGGTGACTAATTCCAAATTGGCTAAGAAGGTGGATGAGCAAGAATTAGAAAACATATTTCTCAGGGGAAGATTGGATAAATTAGAGCAGAAGTTGGATCAAGTGGATGAAAAGACTGAGGAAGTCAAAAGACAAGGTAGAAGAAAAGAACAAAGAAGTATCCCTAGAGGATATGTCCCTGAATCAGACCCTTTCCTAAATGAAGAACCCTTTTTGAAAGCATTAAAAACCCTAAGTGAGAATGCACTAGAGGGTATTCCTATATTTAGTGGGAAGATGGAACCAAAGGTAGTATTGGATTGGATTGAAGGGCTTGAAAACCACTTTGAGTGTGATGGAATAACTAAAGTCCAAAAACTGAAAGTTGCAAAAGCAAGACTTAGGGGCTTTGCTCTCACTTGGTGGAAATTCATTCAAGATGAGAGGGAGAAAGAAGGGAAGAAGCCTATATCTACATGGAAGGATATGGTGGCTAAGATCAGAGAAGCATATGTTCCACAGGATTATGAAATCCAGTTACACAAGAAGAGGTAGGGACTTAGGAAAAAAGAGTTAAATGTCAACTCTTACACAGAGGAGTTTCAAAGACTATGTATGAGGTCTAGAGTCGTAGAGGATGAGAGTGTGAAAGTAGCTAGATATCTAAATGGATTAAGGTGGACTATACAAGATGAGCTTAGTCTCATAACCCCTACCAAAGTATAGAGATGCCACCAATTGGATATTGAGGTCGAAGAAAAGATAAAGAAGAAACAAGATTCAGGTAGTAATAGAGGTAGAGGAAGAAGAAGAGATGGCAGAGGCCATAGAGGAGGTTATGGTGGTAGGAATGCAGAACCAAAGACACAAGGTGAAACAAAGTTGATAGAAAAAAAATGAAGGAAGCTCAAGAAAAGGAGGTTTCAATAGAGGAAGAGGCCCCAACAACAAATGGAGAGGAATAAATAGTGGACAAGGGAGGGGTTCATACTTTGAAAGCATGAAGTGTTACCACTGCAACCAGTTAGGACATCCTGCTTATAGGTGTCCAGAAAAGGGGTCTACATCTCAAGGGAGTGAGAAAAGAGTGAGTTATGTGCAAGAAGAGACAAGTAGCAATAAACATGGAGAAGTACCCTTGGAATCAGAAGAAGGAGAGAACCTCATGATAAGAAGAACACTTATCAAAGAGCCTGTTAGAGAAGAGTCCAGTCAGAGAAGGGCACTATTTAAAATGAATTGTAAAATCATGGGGAAATTTTGCAAAGTCATTATTGACTCAGGGTCAATTGAAAATATTGTGTTAGTGGAGGAAGTTGATAAAATCAAATTGAAAATGATTCCTATAACAATCCATATAGAGTTGCTTGGTTGAAAAAGGGACAACATGTCCTAGTTAATGAGAAAGCATGGGTGGAATTCACCATTGGAAGGTATATAGATAGAGTGCTATGTGATGTTTTGCCAATGGATGCCTGCCACCTCTTATTGGGAAGGCCTTGGAAATTTTATAGGAAAGCCATACATGATAGGGAAAATAATGCCTATTCATTCAGGAACGATGGTGTCACTTTCAAGATAGAGTCACTGTTAGAAGAAGGGTGGTGTAGGAGCACCTAGGCTAGTCCTCAATTCTAGTTTTGTTTTGGCTTGTACTAACCTTAGCCAAGTTAGTAGAGTTTGGATTTGACCTTAGAAGGTCTTGCAAGTGTGTACCTTGGTGGATTTGACTAGGATCAATCCAACCTAGTTGTTTATGCTTTATTAGTGGTTAGTGGTAGATTAAACCTAAAAGAGGGGAAATGGATCCAAAAGCCTTCAAGGTGTAGGAAAGGGTAGGAATATGCCTAAAATGGCCTCTAGGATGTTTTTACATCATTTTAGGTTGGTTGGAGGTCATTGTAATTTGTTTTATGTAAAGTTGTCAAAGTTTTTAAAATGTGCATGACAACATTTGCAACTTTTGAAAGTTGCATGACAACATTTGGAAGAATAGGATTCTCTTCGAAGAATGGTGATGGGTTGTTAATGTAATGGCCTAAAATCATGAGGAAGGCATATTTAGACAACTAGGATCCTATTTCTTGAGCCAGTATGGTGTAATGAGTGATTTGAATTTGAAGGAGAAGCTTTGAGTTCTGGTTTTTGCATACAATCGACTTGTTTTGAGTTCATGAGTTAGTAGATGGATTGAACTAAGTGTTTTAGTGTTGCATTAGTGTGGTAGAGATAGTTTTAAGAAATTTTCATTCAATAGTGAAGTTTTTTTGAGTTCATTAGATTATCTTTTCAAATTTTTTTCCAAGTAGTATAGTTGCTGGTGTTGTTTTAAGCAGTTTAGGAAATATGGCTCCCCCATAGCTCTCCACCATGCAAATAATCACGACCCAAAGGAATATGGAATGTGGTGCAGGGAACCTCCTGAAGTCCTATTTTATGTAAGTGTTTTTAATAAGGTTAATCCTTTGGATGACTCTAGTGTGTGCATGTGTGGGTCTATTATGTAAGGTGAAGGACCCTAAGGTAAGTTATAAACCTATGGGTTCCTGACACCATGTTAGACCATGTTAGTCCCTTTTGGTGTTTTTTGAGTTTAGTTAGAAGTTTGTGTTTTAAAACCTTAGAATAGGGTCTTGACATGTTTTGGACCTCTCCCACACCCTTGGAGGTTGGTAAGGTTGGCATTTTCTCAAATTAGCAATTTTGTCAAGTTTTGCCAAAAAGTTGTCTTTTTGCAAAATGTTGCATGAGCAACTTTTGCAAA
>MU223590.1:3648612-3661179 GCA_018584345.1 Thuja plicata
TTGAAAAGAGATTCGTTTCTTTATCAGAAAATAATAAGTAGCTCTTTTCGAATTAAAGGTAGCTGCACCTTGTTATCAAGATTAACATTAAGCAGAGAATTCCTAACTAGCACTGTAGGAATTCAAGATGTTAGTACACTGCGGTTTTATAGCTTAAGCTAGCATTTCTTTGAAGTAAAACTGTTTACTAACAGTAAGTATGGACTTTGTCCTAGGTCTTCCAAAGACCAAATCTAGATTTGATAGCATTTATGTTATAGTTGACATATTTTCAAAGATGGCACACTTCATCCCTTGTAGAACAACTCATGATGCATCTCACATAGAAGGATTTTTGTTTAGAGAAGTTGTAAGAATTCTTTGACTACCACTGTCAATCATATCAGATAGGGATCCTAAGTTTGTAGGCAATTTTTGGAGAACACTATGGAGAAAGCTAGGAAAAAATGTTTCTCTGTCATCTGCATATCACCCATAGTCTGATAGGAAGACATAAGTCATAAATAGGTCCCTTAGAAACCTTTTAAGACGTCTCACACAAGAACATAAAGCCAGTTGGGATACTATTATAGCACACGAAGAATTCTCATTCAATGATTTAGTCAATAGGAGTACTGGTCTAACTCAATTTCAGATTGTATATGGTACTCACCCTAGAGGGGTATTGGAACTTAGAGATATCAAAGACATGGACAAAATAAGTGCACTAGCAGAAGACTTTTTCGAAGTGATGAAGAAAATCCATGACCAAGTGCAGACCAAAATGCAACATACCACTGAGAAATACAAAGCACAGGCTGACAAAAAGAGGAGAGACTTACAGTTTAAAGTGGGAGATTTGGTGATGATTCAACTCAAGAAGGAGAGACTACCCAAAGAAAAATACACAAAAATTATGATGAAAAATCTTGGCCCCTTCAAGTTTTTGAAGAAATGTGGCAACAATGCCTATAAGATTGATCTACCTTCTCACATTGGCTTATCACCTATTTTCAATGTTGCAGATATCTATGCTTACAAAGGTGGTGTTAGTACTGATGATATTGCAAGTACTCCAGAGCCTCCTACACTCTAACCACTCAAGGACATGCCCCAAGAAACTCCTCCTAAGATTGAAAGCATCCTAGCTAAGAGAGTGAACAAGAAAACTAGGAGAGGCACTTACTTTGAGTACTTAGTCAAATGAAAAAACCAACCCATTGAAGATGCTACCTGGATGACCCTTGAAGACATTTATAAGATAGGCTATCCACTTGAAGACCTCCCAACTCAAGAGACTTTAGTTACTTTTTCCATGGGGAGTATGGTGCAGGGAACCTCTTGAAGTCCTATTTTATGCTTAAGTGTTTGTAATAAGGTGAATCCTTTGGATCACCCTAGTGTGTGCATGTGTGGGTCTATTATGTAAGGTGAAGGACCCTAAGGTAAGTTATAAACCTCTGGGTTCCTGAAACCATGTTAGACCTTGTTAGTCCCTTTTGGTGATTTTTGAGTTTAGATTGAAGTTTGTGTTTTAAGACCTTAGAATATGCTCTTGAAATGTTTTGGACCTCTCCCACACCCTTGGAGGTTGGTAAGGTTGGAATTTTATCAAATTAGCAATTTTGTCAAGTATTTCCAAAAATTTGTCTTTTTGCAAAATGTTGCATGAGAAAATTTTGCAAAATGTTGCTCGAAGAATGACAACTCAACTGTAACCGACCACAAAAAATTATTGGAGCATCTGTAATGCCAAGATGATGGTATTATATTTTCTCATGCCTTCTAGGAAGGTTAGAGTTTACTGTGTACGAAGCTTGATGTTTAGAGAAGGAAATATAAGAGTTTTCTGAGTCATTTAGATAGTGTACGACCTGGTATGGATTCATCTTGTGGATCCACTTGAAAAACTTTGTGATGATTTTAGTTACTTCAACACTCTAGTTGGTTTGATTTTTTTTTGTGAAGTTTCATAGGAGTTAGAGATTTTACTTGCTCACTGTCTGAGAAACCAAGGTTTACTAGGCTTGCTCCAAAGATGTGATCCTATTTTGGGATTTAAGCTTTGGATCTTCTCGTCCACTTGGGGAATACAAGTTAGGATCATGATATTTAAGATTCCTAAGGCTCAGAAGCTTAGTGTTAGTTCCATGATTTTTGAGACAGATCCCTAGGCTAATTATCTCTATGTAATTAGCTTGGTTCTTTAGTACAGTCACATGCATGTGCAATATATGATTGGGAGGATCAAAATAATGGTGGTTCTAGACCATTTTGGGGTAGAAGAAGCTATCTAAGCCCTTTGTGTTCATTATGTGAACCCACCTTAGACCACTTTCTTAACAATCTAAGCCTAAAATAGCTAATTAGGTTTGTGAGCTTTGCAAGAGTTTAGTGGTGTAGGAGTGGAGTGAAGTGCTAAGGATTTGGGAGGTTTCAAAAGTCCATAAAGGGTGTCTAGAAACCTAATCAAATTAGTTAGATACTTCTGTAGTTGAAAGTTCTCCTTGAAAAACCCTCTAGATAGGGCTACAAGGAATTCTAGGCCATTTAGTGTTTGACCATCCTTGGGTCTGCAAGACTAAATCCATTGGTTTATTCTCTACCCTTGGCCTTCCATCACCTAGGTTTATTGGTCTAAGCCTCTGGTGAATTTTTCTACATCTTTAGCTTGGTTTAGGGAAAGTTTCCCTAAAGGAGATATTGCAGAGAATTGGATATTAGCTTGGAGAGCTATGTTGTGATAGAAGAAGTGAGTTGTCTTCTTAGGAAAGTCAATACACACCCTAGGAAGAAATTTGTGGAATTAGGGTGTATGAATTAGAATTTTGAAGTGGTAACAAGAAGTGGGAGCCCATATAGGTATTCTTGCAGTGCACTCTATATTAGGTGGTATCAGAACCTGCTAAGACCTTTGAAGAATTAAATAATGGGTGACAGAACATAAGAACCTCAAGGAGAGGAAGTTCCTAATAGAATCACAAATGTGGAGTTGGCTAAAATTGATAGAGAACAAGTAGCCAAGAAAAAGAAGATGGAGGAGATAAAGAAGTTGAAGGATCTCCAAATAGAGAAGGAGGAGGGAGAAGCTTCTGAAGAAGAAGAAGAAGAAGAAGAAACAGAGCAGGATGAAAAAAAGAACATACCAGAAGAGCAAGTCAAATTTCTTGAAGCTCTTGAGAGAGTGGGAAGGAGAGATAAGAAATCAGACATTCCCATGTTTTGTGAGAAAATTGATCTTGAAGAATGTATGAATTGGATAGAAGCTTTGGAGAATTATTTTGAATGTGACAATATCTCTGAAAATCAGAAGGTCAAAGTTACAAAATCCAAAATGAAAGGCCCTATCTTAAGTTGGTGAAATTTTCTACAAAATGAAAGGATAGAGGAAGAGAGGAACCCTATCTCAACATGGAAAAGGATGTTGGTAGAAGTCAAGAAGCAGTTTGTGCCAGATGACTACAAGATCACCCTCCATAAAAAGTTGAAAAATCAAAGGCAGAAAGACCTTGATATGAGTGGATACAATGAAGAGTTTCATAGAATGACCTTGAAGGAAAAGGTTCCAGAGAGTGAGAAATACAAGCTTGCAAGGAACCTAAATGGACTGAACTACAGTATTCAAGATGAAATGAGATTATTCAACCTTGAATCATTACATAAGTGTTTTCAAATGACAATGAAAATTGAAGAAAAATAGAAGAGGAGAGGAGAAAAAAATAACAGAGATTAGATGGAATAATTTCAGAGGAAGAGGTAGGTTCAATGACAAAGGTCCATTCCAAAGAAGCCAAGGGGAGTTTTGTAACCATGAGTCATAAGGAGAGCATAATAATAGAGGCAAATTCAGAGGTAGGAGATCAAACAGTAGAGGGAGATTTGGTGGAAGAGGACCTAGTGTCTTCTTAGGGAAATGTTTTACTTGTAATAAAATTGGACACCAGTCCTTTTGATGTCCTGAAAAGAGTTGCACCAACATACAAGGAGGGGATAGAAGGGCACAAATCATCCACGAAGATGACAGTCAAATTTTATCATCCTATCATTCTGCAACTTCAAGACTTGCAAATCTAGAATAAGGAGAATGCCTCATGATGCAAAGGATACTCCTAAGAGTACCTACTACTATAGAACCACCTTAGAGGAAGTCATTGTTTAGAAAAAGATGCAAGGTGAACAATAAGGTATGAAAATTTATAGTTGATTTTGGAGCCATTGATAATATTGCATCTAGGGAGTTCACCACTAAGTTAAAGATGCATGAAATCCCTCATCCTTTCCCTTATAAAGCTTCTTGGTTTACAAAAGAAAAACAAACTATCATCAATGAACAAGTTTGGGTAGATTTCAAGATAGGGAAGTATACAGATATATTTCTATGTGATATCACAGAGATGGATGAAGATCATTTGTTATTAGGTAGATCTTGGAAATTTGATGTAGATTCTAAGTATGCTGGAAATTACAATGTCTATACTATAGTTAAGGATGGTGTTGAGTATGTGATGAATCTACTCCTTGACTATGAAAAACAAAACCATGTTACTAGCAGTGTCTTATATGTACGAGAGAAAGAGTTCATAAAGGTACTAAAATAAAGGGATACACCTTTTTATGCATTAGTAGTGAGGCCCAAGAAGATATTAGTGACAGAACCAAAGGTCAAGGCCCCTACTAGGGATGTAGGCCCTAAAGAGGTAAAATCACTATTAGACCAGTGTAAGGGTATCATAGCTAAGAATACACCAAAATATTTGCCACCTGAAAGAGAAGTGAGTCACTGTATAGAATTCATACCAGGGACCACTCTTCCAAACAAAGAAACATATAAGATGACCACTGAACAAAACCAAGAGATAGCAAGGCAGATTGAAGAATTGTTGTTAAAAGCTCTCATTAGGAAAAATGTGAGTCCTTGTGCTGTCCATGTAGTCCTAACACCCAAGAAAGAAGGCACATAGAGACTATGTATGGATTGTAGGGAAATCAATAGGATAACCATCAGATATAGGTTTCCTATACCTAGAATAGAGGATTTGATGGACTGTTTAGGGGGTGAAAGTTACTACTCCAAGATAGATCTCAAGAGTGGTTACTATCAGATAAGAATCAGAGGTGGAGATGAATGGAAGACAACATTCAAAACTACAAAAGGCCTCTATGAATGGCTTGTGATGCCTTTTGGTCTCTCAAATTCTCCAAGAACTTTTATGAGACTAATGAATGAAGTCTTAAGCCTTTTCTTAGCAATTTTTTTGTTGTATACCTTGATGAAATTTTGATCTTTAGCATGAGAAGAGAAGAGAACCTCAAGCATTTGGACATGGTAATGAGAAAAATCCATGAGGAAAAGTTGAAGATAAATATAGAGAAGTGTGTATTGCTTCAAGAAGAACTTGTGTTCTTAGGTTTTGTGATCTCCAAGAACAGTCTGAAGATGGACCTTTCTGAAGCTGAAGCCATCCTCAATTGGCCACCTCCTACTAATCCTTTAGAGGTAAAGAGTTTCCATGGTTTATGTAGCTTTTATAGAAAATTCATCATAAATTTTAGTGGCATATGTGCTCCCATTATCAACACCATTAAAGGTGGAAGAAAATCCATATTTTCATGGACTAATGAAGCTAAGGAGTCCTTTGAGTTGTTGAAGAAAATGATTATAGAGAAACCTATCTTAGTCCTACCAGATTTCTAGAAGGTGTTTACAATGGAATGTGATGCAAGATATAAATCCATTGGGGGAGTCTTGAGCCAAGAAGGGAGGCCAGTTTCCTTTTTTAGTGAGAAGCTCAATGAAGCTAAGCAAAAATACTCTACTTATTTGAAATGTATACAATGGTTCAATCACTTAGGAATTGAAGGGATTATTTTTTGCCCAAGGAATTTGTAGTCTTTACTGATAACCATCCACTTAGTTTTCTGAATAGGCAGGAGAAACTTAATCATAGACATGTGAAATGGATGGAGTTCTTACAGTCATATACATTTTTTTATCAAGCATAAGAAAGGGATGGTAAACAAAGTTTCTGATGCTCTTAGTAGGAGACACATAACCACCTAAACCATTTAGTTGGAGAGTGTTGGAGTTCATGCCATGAAGGATATGTATGTTATGGATGAAGATTTCAAAGAGGCTTACCAAATTTTCACTGAGATGACACACAGATACCACACTGATTACTCAAAGTTTATTGTGTAAGATGGTCTTCTTTTCAAGGGTAGTTAATTATGTGTCCCAAAAGGATCTATGATGGAGAAAATTATCAAAGAAAAGCATCATGGAAGCCTAGTTTGTCACTTTGGGGCAGATAAAACATTGGAGTTGGTTAGGTGGTTCTACCACTGGCCCAAATTTAAGACATATGTTAGGAGTTTTGTGGAAAGTTGTTCAGTTTGCCAATAAGCCAAAGGACACACCTCCAATGTAGGAGTGTAGACTCCTTTTCCCATCCCTTCAAAACCTTGGGATTCAGTAAGTATGGACTTTTTCCTAGGTCTTCCAAAGACCAAGTCTGGATTTGATAGCATTTATGTTATAGTTGATAGATTTTCAAAGATGGCACACTTCATCCCTTGTAGAACAACTCATGATGCATCTCACATAGTAGGATTGTTCTTTAGAGAAGTTGTAAGAATTCATAGACTACCACTATCAATCATATCAAATAGGGATCCTAAGTTCTTAGGCTATTTTTGGAGAACACTATGGAGAAAGCTAGGAACAAATGTTTCTTTGTCATCTGCATATCACCCACAGTCTGTTGTGTAGACAAAAGTCATAAATAGGTCAATTGGTAACCTTTTAAGATGTTTCACACAAGAACATGGAGCCAGTTGGGATACTATTATAGTACAAGCAAAATTATCATTCAATGATTTAGTCAATAGGAGTACTGGTCTAACTCCATTTTAGATTGTATATGGCACTCAACCTAGAGTGGTATTGGAACTTAGAGATATCAAAGACATGGACAAAAGAAGTACACTAGCAGAAGACTTTTCTGAAGTAATGAAGAAAATCCATGACCAAGCGCAAACCAAACTGCAACATACCACTGAGAAATAAAAAGCACAGGCTGACAAAAAGAGGAGATAATTACAATTAAAAGTGTGAGGTTTGGTGATAATTCACCTCAAGAAAGAGAGACTACCCAAAGAAAAATACACAAAGCTTATGATGAAAAATATTGGCCCCTTCAAGATTTTGAAGAAATGTGGCAACAATGCCTATAAGATTGATCTACATTCTCACATTGGCTTATCACCTATTTTCAATGTTGCAGATATCTATGATTACAAAGTCGGTGTTAGTACTGATGATCTTGCAGGTACTCCAAAGCCTCCTACACTCCAACCACTCAAGGAAATGCCCCATGCAACTCCTCCTGAGATTGAAAGAATCCTAGATAAGAGAGTGAACAAGAAAAATAGGAGAGGCACTTACTATGAGTACTTAGTAAAATGGAAAACCCAAACCATTGAAGATGCTACCTAGATGACCCCTAAAGACATTCAGAAGATAGGCTATCCACTTGAAGACCTCCCAACTCAAGAGACTTGAGTTACTTGTGCCCTGGAGAGTATGGTACATGACACCTCTTGAAGTCCTATTTTATGCTTAAGTGTTTGTAATAAGGTGAATCCTTTGGATCACTCTAGTGTGTGAATGTGTGGGTCTATTATGTAAGGTGAAGGACCCTAAGGTAAGTTATAAACCTATGGGTTCCTGAAACCATGTTAGACCATGTTAGTCCCTTTTGGTGATTTTTGAGTTTAGTTATAAGTTTGTGTTTTAAGACCTTAGAATAGGCTATTGAAATGTTTTTGACCTCCCCCACACCCTTGGAGGTTGGTAAGGTTGGCATTTTCTGAAATTTGCATTTTTGTTAAGTTTTGCCAAAAAATTGTCTTTTTGCAAAATGTTGCATGAGCAACTTTTGCAAAATATTGTTCGAAGAATGAAAACTCAACTGTAACCAACCACACCAAATTCATGGAGCATTTGTAACACCAGGATGATGTTATTAGATGTTCTCATTCCTTCTATCAAGGTTATAGTTTACTGTGTACGGAGCTCGATGTTCAAAGAAGGAAATATAAGATTGTTCTAAGTCATTTAGATAGTGTACGACCTGGTATAGATTCATGTTGTGGATCCACTTGTATAAATTTGTGATTCTTTGAGTTACTTAAACACTCCAGTTGTTTTTATTTTTTTTTGTGAAGTTTCATAGGAGTTAGAGATTTTACTTGCTCACTGTTTGAGAAACCAAGGTTTACTAGGTCTTCTGCAAAGATGTGATCCTAACTTGGGATTTAACTAGTGGATCTGATCACCCCCTTGGGGAATACAAGTTAGGATCATGATATTTAAGATTCCTAAGGCTTAGAATCTCAGTGTTAGTTCCATGATTTTTGAGACAAAGCCCTATGCTAATTATCTCTATGTAATTAGCCTGGTTCTTTAGTATAGTCACATGCATGTACAATATATGTTTGGGAGGATCAAAATAATGGTGGTTATATACCATTTTGGGGTAGAGGAAGCTATCTAAGACCTTGTGTTCATTATGTGAACACACCTTAGACCACTTGCTTAGCAATCCAAGCCTAACCTAGCTAATTAGGTCTGTGAGATTTGCAAGAGTTTAGTGGTGTAGGAGTGGAGTGGAGTGAAGTGCTAAGGCTTTGGGAGGTTTCAAAAATCCATAAAGTTTGTCTATAAACCTAGTTAGATTAGTTATATCCTTCTCTAGTTGAAAGTTATTCTTAAAAAATCCTCTGGATAGGGCTAAAAGGATTTCTAGGCCATTTCGTGTTTGACCATCCTTGGGTCTGTAAGATTAAATCCATTGGTGGATTATCTACCCTTTGGGTCTAAAAAAATCCTTCCATCACCTAGGTTTGTTGGTCTATGCCTCTGGTGAAGTTTTCTAAATATTTAGCTTGGTTTAGGGAAAGTGTCCCTAAAGGAGATATTGCAGAGAATTGGATCTTATCTTGGAGAGCTAAGTTGTGTTAGAAGAAGTGAGTTGGATTCTTAGGAAAGTCAATACACACCCTAGGAAGACATTTGTGGAAATAGGGTGTGTGAATTAGGAGTTTGAAGTGGTAACAAGAAGTGGGAGCCCATCTAGGTCTTCTTGCAGTGCACTTTGCTTCAGAAGGGAAGCCATTGTATACTGTATATATAGAAGGAGGAGTTCAGAAGATCAAGCTAGAAAATAATAAGGTCATGCCCTAGGTGAGTTTAGTGTGCCTAGTTAAGTGCATGACATTGTTGAAATGATGTGTAATTGTAGGGGAAGGATTGGGAACATGAAACCAAGCATGGTTTCAAAATAATAGAGGTCCTATAGATACCTCCTAAGAGGATTAGGCATTGGCAAATCCATTAAGATAGATTTCCAAGAAGAAATTAGAAGACTAGACAAAAATAGCACTATTTGCCCTAATTAGCCCTGAATTATAGGAATCCACTGTACAGAGTTTGGGAATTTTTTGAGTGAAGTGAGAAAAACCCACTGTGTAGGGCTAATTGACCTATTGGGCCTAAAGACCAAATGCAATATTTATCTTGAGATCATTTGTAAAACCATTGATGATCTATTCTAATGGGACCATATGGGAGGCAAGAAGTTGTCTTCGCAAGAATTTTAGCACCTGCATCATTTGTGATGAAATGATGATGAGAATGCACTTGGAATCTTCCAAGGTGGAGTAAGAGATTAAAGAGAAATTGGTTGATAGTTACCCTTAAGGTGAAGCACATAGATCACCAACTCATAGAGTGGTGTTGGAGAGGTTCTAGGCTAGCTAAGTGAGAGCTTGGAAGATCCTAGAGGAGATAGTAGGGTCTTTTGGAGACTAGGAACTAGGAGTGTCCTAGAAGAGCTTGTACAAGCACACCTTTGAGATTTTCTATTAGATTGGTATCAAAGCCAATAAGATTTGGCTAGTGGTGAATGTTCCAACCATAAGAGTCAGTAGGAGATTCTACAATGGTGAAAAATGAAGAGTTGGAAAAGAAAGTGGATGAGAAAGAAGAAGAGAATAGGTTTCTCCAAGAGAGATTGGCACAATTGGAACACAAAGTGGACCAAGTAGAAGAAAATAATAAGGAAGTGAAAGATAAAGTTGAAGGAAAGAGGAAAGAGATTGCCTTAGATGATGAGGTCCCTGAAGCTGGCCCTGTCCTCACTGAAGAACCATTATTGAAGGCACTAATTGCTTTGAGTGGAAATGCATTGGAAGGAGTTCCTATCTTCACTAGAGAGATGGAACCAAAGATAGTCCTAGATTGGATAGAAGGACTAGATAATCACTTTGAATGTTATGGTATAACTGAGGCACATAGAGTGAAACTAGAAAAGGCTAGACTTAGAGGGTCTACACTCACTTGGTGGAAGTTTATCCAAGCTGAGAGAGAGAGAATGAAGGAAAGAGACCCATAGCTACTTGGAAGGCTATGGTAGCCAAAATTAGAGAAGCATATGTACATGAATACTATGAGATTCTGTTGCATAGAAGAAGACAAAGTCTTAGGCAAAAATACTTGGATGTTAACTTTTATATTGAAGAGTTTCAAAGGCTATGTATGAGGTTAAGGATTGTAGAAGAGGAAAGTGTGAAGGTAGCTAGATATCTTAATGGTCTTAAATGGACTATACAAGATGAGTTAAGTTTTCTTACTCCTACCACTATCCAAATATTACACCAACTTGCCATAAAGGTGGAAGACAAGTTGAGAAAGAAACAAGACTCAAACAATACAAGAGGTAGAGGTAGAGGAAGAGATAACAAAGGAAAGAGAAGTGAATATGGTGGTATAAGTTCAGAGTCCAAGAACCAAGGAGAAACTAAGTTGAAAGAAAAAAAAAGGAGGCTCAAGCAGAGGAAGCTTCAATAGAGGATGAGGCCCTAACAATAATTGGAGAGGAAGAGGAAATAGCCAAGGAAGAGGTTCCTACTTTGCAACAATGAAATGCTATCACTGTAATCAGATGGGACATCCTGCCTATAGGTGTCCAGAGAAGGGCTCTACTTCTCAAGGAGGAGACAAAAGAGTTAATTTTGTGCAAGAGGAGTCTAGTGGTGGAAATAAACACCCTGAGGTACCTATATAATCAGAGGAAGGAGAGAATCTGATGATAAGAAGAATATTGATCAAAGAACCAGTGAGAGAGGAGCCAAGCCAGAGAAGATAAAATTTTAGGGTGAAATGAAAGATGATGGGTAAGGTATTTAGAGTCATCATAGACTCAGGATCTACTGATAATATAGTTTTAGAGGAAGCAGTTAATAAACTAAACATGAAGAGGATTCCACATAGTAACCTATACAAGTTTACTTGGTTGAACAAAGGACAACATGTCCTTGTGAATGAACAAGCATGGGTGGAATCCTCAATTGGAAGATATAAGGATAAGGTATTGTGTGATTTCCTACCTATGGATGCATGTCACCTTTTACTTGGAAGGCCATAGAAATTTAATAGACATGCCATGCATGATGGAGCTAAGAATGCATATTCCTTTAAGAAGGATGGTGTGACTTTAAGAATCTAGTCAGTGTTAGAAGAAGGAGAAGTGAAGAATTCAGGCCCTAATTCCCTATTTGTGAGTGAGAAGGAGTTCCTAGAAGCTCTAGAGGAAGGAGAGGGAGTAGAATATGATTTGGTTTTAAAGCCAAAGGGAGAAGATGAAGAGAAGATAGAAAAGAGGACAAAGATTCCTAAAGAAGTACAAGAGTTACTTCAAGAGTATAGAGACATTTTCAGTGATGGATAACCAACAAGCCTACCCCCTAAAAGAGCTATTAGTCACCAAATTGAATTTATCCCAGAAGATGCCCTTCCTAAGAAATATGCCTACAAGATGAACCCTTGAAAAAATGAGGAAATTGCCAACCAAATCCAAGAGCTCCTAAACCAAGGTCTCATTAGAAAGAGTATTAGTCCATGTGTATTAGTCTCATTAGAAAGAGTATTAGTCCTAGCACCCAAAAAGGGAGGAACTTAGAGGCTATGTACTGATTACAGAGCCATTAACCAAATCACCATTAGGTATAGGTTTCCTATTCCTAGAATAGAAGACCTAATGGACTATTTAGGAGGAGCAAAGTATTTTAAAAAAATTGACCTAAAGAGTGGCTACCACAAAATTAGAGTCAATGAAGGTGATGAATGGAAGACTACCTTCAAAACTATAGAAGGTTTGTATGAATGGCTTGTGATGCCATTTGGGGTATCTAATGACCCATCTACATTCATGAGGCTGATGAATGAAGTGCTCAATGACTACATTGGTAATTTTGTTGTAGTGTATTTAGATGATATCCTACTCTTTAGTAGGACTAAAGAAGAACACTTGATTGTGAACAAGAATAATGGAAAGAGTCCTTTTGAAATTGTTTATGGAATGCACCCTAGAGGAATCTTTGAGCTTAGAGAAATTAAATAAGGATCCAAGGGTAGTGGTTATGCTAAAGACTTTGCACACTCCATGAAAGAGGTGCATGAAACAGTGAGAAAAACTCTAACAGAGAACATAGCAAAGATCAAGAAAAAGGTGGATGAAAGGAAAAAGG
>MU223590.1:3661229-3674746 GCA_018584345.1 Thuja plicata
TGAAAGAGGTGCATGAAACAGTGAGAAAAACTCTAACAGAGAACATAGCAAAGATCAAGAAAAAGGTGGATGAAAGGAAAAAGGAAATTCAATTCCAAGTAGGGGATCTTGTCATGGTCCATCTAAACAAATCTAGACTACAGAAGGGAGTACCACATAAGTTGTAGATAAGAATATTGGGGCCATGCACCATTCTGGCCAAATATGGAAACAATGCCTACAAGGTAGATCTCCCTAAATTCTAGGAATACTTGGTTAGACAAACAAAGTATGCATACAATTATATTGTGAACAAGAATAATGGAAAGATTCCTTTTGAAATTGTTTATGGAATGCACCCTAGAGGAATATTTGAGCTTAGAGAAATTAAATATGGATCCAAGGGTAGTGGTTATGCTAAAGACTTTGCACACTCCATGAAAGAGGTGCATGAAACAGTGAGAAAAACTCTAACAGAGAACATAGCAAAGATCAAGAAAAAGGTGGATGAAAGGAAAAAGGAAATTCAATTCCAAGTAGGGGATCTTGTCATGGTCCATCTAAAAAAATCTAGACTACAGAAGGGAGTACCACATAAGTTGCAGATAAGAATATTGGGGCCATGCACCATTCTGGCCAAATATGGAAACAATGCCTACAAGGTAGATCTCCCTGAGGATATTGGTTTGTCTTTGGTATTCAATGTTGTAGATCCGGTCCTCTATAAGGGGCCTACTCTAGATCCATACCAGAGCCTTACTAAGGTTATACAAGAGGTGGAAGACCTGAATCCGAACCCTACACCACCTAAGAGAGCAGAGAAGATACTTGATTCAAGAGCCTATAAGAAGACAAGACATAGGACATATTATGAGCACCTGATCAAATGGTATGGTCAAGGTGATGCAGAGGCTACTTGGATCAAGGAGAGAGAATTCAAGAAGTTGGGAATTGATTCCAACTTGCTCAATCCAAGGGTGGATTGAAATATTTTAATTTGGGGAAGATGGTGTAGGAGCACCTGGGCTAGTCCTCAATTCTAGTTTTTTTTGTCTTGTACTGACCTTATCCAAGTAAATAGAGTTTGGATTTGAACTTATAAGGTCTTTCAAGTCATGTGTAACTAGGTGGATTTGACTAGGATCAATCCAACCTAGTTGTTTATGCTTTATTAGTGGTTAGCGGTAGATTAAACCTAAAAGTGGGAAAATGGATCCAAAATACTTGAAGGCTTAGAAAGGATAGGAATAATCCTAAGATGGCCTCTAGGATGTTTTTACATAATTTTAGGTTTGTTAGAGGTAATTAGAGTTTGTTTTATGTAAAGTTTTCAAAGTTGTCAAAATGTTGCATGACAACATTTGCAACTTTTGAAAGTTGCATGACAACATTTGGCAGAATAGGATTCTCTTCGAAGAATGATGATGGGTTGTTAATGTAATGACCTAAAATAATGGGGAAGGCATATTTATGCAAGTAGGACCCCATTACTTGAGGCAATATGATGTAATAAGTGATTTGAATTTGAAGGAGAAGCTCTGAGTTCTGGTTTTTGCATACAATCAACTTGTTTTGAGTTCATGAGATAGTAGATGAATTGAACTAAGTGATTTAGTGTTTCATTAGTGTGGTAGAGATATTTTTAAGAAATTTTCATTTATTAGTGAAATTCTTTCATGTTCATTAGATTATCTTTTCAAATTGTTTTGCAAGTAGTATAGTTGCTGGTGTTGTTTTAAGCAGTTTAGGAAACATGGCTCCCCCATAGCTCTCCACCATGAAAATAATCACATACTAGAGGGATATGGAAGGGAAGCCATTTTACAATGTACATATGGAAGGAGGAGTTCATAAGATCAAGCTAGCTAATTTTAAGGTCATGCCCTAGGCGAATTCAGTGTGCCCGGTTAGGTCATGACAATCTTTAAATGATGTGTAATTGCAGGGGAATGATTGGGAACATGAAACAAAGCATGGTTTCAAAAGCATAGAGGTCCTATAGACACCTCCTAAGAGGATTAGGCATTGGAAAATCCATTAAGATAGATTTCCAAGTAGAAATCAGAAGACTGCACAAAAATAGCCCTATTTTCCCTAATTAGCCCTAAATTCTAGGAATCCTTTGTGCTGAGGCCCTAGAACCATAAGAAATGTTGAAGGAATTTCAAGACTTTGTAAGTGATGGAAAACCAGCTACCCTACCCCCTAAAAGAGTCATTAGCCATCAAATAGATTTCATCCCAGGAGACAGACTTTCCAATAAATATGCATACAACATGACCCCTCAACAAAATGAGGAGATTTCCAAGCAAATACAAGAACTTACAGACCAAGGTCTCAATAGGAGAAGTATAAGCCCATGTGTTATTCCTACTATCTTAGCCCCTAAGAAGGGAGGTACTTGGAGCCTGTGCACTAATTCTAGGGCCATAAATAGAATCACCATTAGGTATAGATTCCCCATCCCAAGGATAGAAGACCTATTGGATTATTTAGGGGGTGCCAAGTAATTTACTAAGATTAACCTTAAGAGTGGATACCACCAAATCAAGGTCAAAGAAGGGGATGCACGGAAGACTTCCTTCAAGACATCTGAAGGGTTGTATGAGTGGCTTGTATTTCTATTTGGGATATCTATTGCCCCATCCAAATTTATGAGGCTTATGAATGAAGTGTTGAAGGATTAAATTGGTAAGTTTTTAGTTGTCTATCTGGATGACATTTTGATCTTTGGAAAGTCTAGAGAAGAAAATCTTAAACATCTGCAAATTGTGTTTAAAAAGTTGCATGAGGAAAAGCTAATGATAAATTTAGACAAGTGTGAGTTCATTAAGTAGGAACTAGTATATCTTGGCTTTGCTTTGTCTCAAGGGAATCTCAAAATGGACCCAAGAAAGGTAGAGGCAATCATCAACTGGCCAACTCCTAAGACTACCACAGAGGTGAGGACTTTTCATGGTTTAGCTCAGTATTACAGAAAGTTCATCAAGTAGTTTAGTGCTATACATGCACCTTTGTTAGACACCATCAAAGGTGGAATGAAAACCAAGTTTTAGTGGAATGAACAAGAAAATCAAGGTTTTGAAGTGTTGAACAAGAGGATAGCCACACAACCCATCCTAGTTCTCCCTAGTTTCAAAAAAAATTTCACAGTAGAGTGTGATGGTAGAAACATTTCCATAGGGGATGTTTTAAGCCAAAAAGGGAGACCACTATCTTTTCACAGTGAGAAGCTCAATGATACAAAGATGAAGTACTCTTCCTATGATCTAGAGTTGTATGCTCTAGTCCAAGCATTGAGAAAATGGAGACACTATATCCTTCCTAATGAGTTTGTGGTCTATTATGATAACCAAGCCCTTAGTTTCTTAAACTCCCAAGACAAGCTCAATCATAAGAATATGAAATGGGTGGAGTACTTGTAGGCTTATACATTTAACATCAACCATAAGAAGGGGCAACAAAATAAGGTAGCTGATGCACTAAGCAGGAGGATTTTGACAGTGCAAGAATTTTAGTTGTAGAGCATTGACATTGATAGCTTTAAGGATTTATACTCCGAGGATGAAGAATTTGTAGAGGTCTACAAAGTATGTAAAGAAAGCCAAAATCATTTTCATGGTGAGTTCTCTGATTATACAATGTAGAATGAGTTATTGTTTAAGGGTAGTTAGCTTTGTGTCCCTAGGGGGTCAATGAGGGAGAACTTGATTCAAGAAAAGCACAATGAGGCCCTTAGTGGTCATTTTGGGGTCAACAAGACTCAATAGTTAGTGCAAAGGTTTTATTATTGGCCTAGGATGAATTAGGACATCAGAAAGTATGTAGAATTTTGCATTGTTTGTCAAAAGGCTAAGGTTACTTCTTCCAACGCTGGTCTCTACCAACCCCTTCCCATTCCTATCAGGCCATGGGATGCCTTAGCATGGATTTTGTAGTAGGTTTACCAAGGGAAAAGTAAGGATTTGATAGTATTTATGTCATAGTGGAAATATTTAGTAAAATGGCACACTTTATACCTTGTAAGACTATCTATGATGCTTATTAGATTTCTCATTTGTTCTTTAAGGAAGTGGTGATGATTCATGGCTTACCCCTCAATATAGTGTCAGATAGAGACTCAAAATTTATGAGTCAATTTTGGAAAACATTGTGGCACAAGCTTGGTACTAATTTTTATTTTGGGTCTACATACCACCCTCAGATAGATGGTCAAACTAAGGTGGTAAATAGGAGCCTAGGCAATCTACTGAGATCCCTCACTAAAGAATATGGCTAAAGTTGGGATCAAATTTTGGGACAAGTAGAGTATGCCTACAATGATACAGTCAACATGACCACATGAAGGAGCCCATTTGAAGTAGTATATGGATTGCACCTAAGGGGAATTTTGAGCTTAGATAAATAAGAGATGGATCTAAAAGGAGTGGGTATGCTAAAGATTTCACCCATTCAATTAAGGAAGTGCATAATTCAGCCAAGAAGTCATTAGCAAAGAGTAATGCAAAGACCAAACAGAAAGTTGATGAAAGGAAGAAGGATATTCAGTTTCAAGTAGGAGATCTTGTGCTGGTGCATCTGAATAAGGAAAGGATATAGAAAGGAATAAAAAACAAGTTGCAAATGAGAAGATTAGGACCTTGTACCATTCTTTCTAAGTATGGGAACAATGCTTACAAATTGGAACTTTTGGAGGATATAGGACTTTCTCATATTGTCAATATAGCCAATTTGGTCCTTTATAGGGGTACAAATCTTGACCCAAATCAGAGTCTTACATAGGTGATACAAGAAGTAGAAGACCTTCAGTTACCTTCTACATCATCTCAATAAGAAGACAAGATCCTTAATTCTAGAGTACATAAGATGTAAGGACCCACCTGTCCTAAAATAAAATAACAGTTTATGAAAAGGTAACAATAACATATTAATACAGAGGAGTCAATATTATTTATTTTAATTTAATTTCCAATGTTAATTAATGATTACTCAGAAGATATAACTCTCTTTCCACAAGAGAGAAATCAAATAAAATATCCAATCTAGGCTCTTCTATCCTAGGCCATTAAGGTGATCAATTCAGATCACATCTCCATTCGCACGGAATAGGAGAACATAAGAGACCTTCAAGGAGTCGTACGTCTACTCGTGTAGAGTTAGGTTGAAATATAAGTAACCTTGAAGCTGTACCTCCATCCTTGATGGGAAATTATTATGGACATAACTTATCTACTTCTTTGATCTGGGACTTTCACTCTTCGAGACCATCTAGGTCCAGAGTAGCTTGCAAGGAATTTCACAGTCTGCCCAAGGTTCTTTGCAAGGTTTTTAAAATAATATCTGGACCCTTCCTTGGTTTTTGGGCTTATAGCCAGGTGCAAGACCACCAAGAAAATCTTTAAGTCCTATACCCATTCTCTTATTTCGAGCACCCAACCGGGTATAGGTACCCTCCTGAGAATTCATTCATTTACTGAGTTTGATAATTTATAAGTTTATATTATGTTGATGTATAAGTAGCCACAAATTCTATGTCCAAGGTAACTATGCACTAGAGGTATCCTTCATCTCCAGGCTGCCTACATACCCGTATCCACAGGATCAAGGCCTTGGAACTTGCACTCTCTAGTGATTAGTTTTGGTTTCTACTTTGTTTTATGTAACTATTGTGGAGACAAGACCCTTTTGGGGTACCATTTGTTTCCAAACAATTCTTCGCCATCATACACCCACTCGAGTGAATCAGGCAGAATTATTGAGTTATCCATTCTAACATCACTATTGTTTAACATATAGTTCATGTGTAAAGTTTTTTTCCTAAGCACACTGACCCTATTTCCTCTGATCACTTAAATGTTGTCGTAATATATCATTTATTTTGTGTAAAATAATAAGTAACCTTACAATGCAAGTTCTATATCAAGAGATTAGCATTAGGGTGAAATACCAAATAGCACTCAGTTCAACTACAATATGAGTGTTATTTAAAACATATTATATGCTTGAACCAATAAGATTTACATGTTACCCACATAATTAGTATACCAGTTCATACCCTTATTGCAGTATGACGGTGAACTTAAAATATATGTAAAATGCATGTTTTCCAAAAATAATATCAAGAGGACAAGGGTGATCAAATCCTATTCTCCCAAAAGGGCTAAATGCTCCAAGTCTACCCAAGAAGGATAAAAAAAGTGAGACAATCAAACTCTCAACTAGCTTCATAAACACTTAACAACTAAATGGGCTAAAAGATGAGCTGAATCTTTTACCTTCACAATGTTATAACATATGGAAGAGTACTCTCTTTTCTTTGTATATAAGTTCGATGGCTTATATGGATGGAATGAAGATCAAGTCTATATACCCTTCTATATAATTTGGTTTATATATTAGTTTTTGAAATGATAAAGCAAAGGCTTCGACCTTTAAATAAAGAGTTAGTAGCTATATATAAAAGAAATTGTATTTAATTCAGCTATAAATGACCATACACATAAACTTTATTGAACAACCATTTCATTGATCAATGAACAAACCAGAAGCAATCCAACATTTTATAGAGCAATTTTTATGCATAGTATATATATAGAAAATGTACAAAACATAATGATAGCATAATAAAGTAATAGTATGCCAAATATTATTGGAAATAACAAACTATAACACAGAAAAAGCTCTAAGATTTATAAGTTGAAAATGTAAGATAACTTCAAGATGACATGTTGAGACTTAAGTCTCAAAAGAATTTCCAGAATTTTTACACCTTATAACCACATCATTTTCATAAATAATAAATACTGTAACAATGCAATCTTCCACAATTTCTACATATTATATCCCAAGTTTTTCTTTAAAATGATTCAGACACGATTCTATGTCAAAATGTGTTTTTATCCTATCCAAAATGAGCTGATAATAACTGGGAACACAATTAAATTGTATAAAAAATTAAAGCATTTAAAAGATAACATACAACTGCTTTAGTAGCAACCTCAGCTAAGAATAGACTGAGTATCTTCTAAATACTATAAAAAAATATCAAAACTTGTAGCCTAACATATGTAACGTCTTAGACATGAGATTTTTTAGTTTAGAAGAATAGTTGCCTCTCTATCTAAATTTGAAACTTAAAGGAAGCATATAATTTAACTGATACAGAAAGACCCATTTATATATGTAGGATTTGACACATGCAAATCCACAGAACCCGAATACACTTGCATGCAAATAACCTGATACAAAGAAGAAGCACAAGAATGAAAAAGTAGAACTCAGAGATGCTCAAAGGAAGAGTCACAATATTATTCTCTAAGTTATGAAAAAAATATTACAAAGTTCAGCCTATAAAGGTGAACAAACCCTAAAATAGAAAGACTAGGATGCGCAATATAATTAATATAAAGTATTAATTATATGCACCTAAGAGACATCTTAAGTGAAAAAAAAGAGTAAGTAAAATAACTAATTACTCTAACAACCCCCCTTAAGCGAAGCTCAGGAGGTAAGCTAACCTAGCACAACTATGAAAGCAGGGAAAGAGGGTCCCGGCAACAAGGCCTGATAAGGTACCCAACAACAAAGAAATCTCTGTGAACCGAAGATAAAGGAGAAAAACCAGTGGGAAAAACCCCTCTCCAAAAAGAGATACAAAAGCAAGAAAAAGACAAAGAATGAATTCAAGAGACTTTCTCAAAGCCATGAGTACAATGCATGCTGCCAACCCCCCCGTGAGAGAGGGTCGAGGCTCCAAAGCCCCCCCGGAATGAAAGAACCTGTGGATCAATGAACAAATCACTGTGACTCCAATGCAGAGGAGTGAAAGTCAGTGGAAACTGTCGAGGGAACCTCGAAAGCTGAGGTGTCATTGGAAGGCCGAGCTAATGCTCAAAGGAGTAGACACAAGGACCCTGAAAGGGAATCCCCAATTTAAGTGGTATGACAGGTGAGCTAACACTGTCATCAAAGAGGAGATGAATGTCCTATGTAGAGTCCTCAATGACTACACCTGGTGGCTTGATGAATGGAGTTGGAGGGTCAAGCAGTGCTGAAGAAGAATCTTGCTGAAGAGAAAAGTACACCTCAGGATGTGGTGTGGCAGTAACAACACTGGTCTCAGGAACAACACAAAGGTTCAAGTGACCTGACTGCACCTCATGATTCTCTCTCGAAAGAGGAGAGTTGTGCTCTGACAATGGAGATGGTGGACCAAAGTGAGAGAAGGTGTAGAGACGGGTGGAATGATCAACTATCCCTGTAGCAAGAATGCCTCCTATCACACTATCCCTAATGAAGGCTGAATCGACCGTGAACTCAACTGTCTTCCTTGACCCACTGTGTGTAATCTGATAAATTGAGAGAAGGTTTGCAGATAGAGATGGAACATACAATACATCATTGAATGTGCCATCCTGAATGTTGACCGAGCCTGTTCCGTAGACTATCTATACAGTGTTAATCCCCACAAGAATATGAGGAATAGGAGAAGCCTCAAAAGAAGAGAACAAATCCTAAGAAGATGCCATATGATGAGAAGCACCTGAATCCAGTATCCAAGGGACCTCTGAAGGGGATGCAACGGAAGCCCGTAATGCATGACCCTATCCAAAATCCTGTCTAGATATCGAAGAAGAGGTAGAAGACTGAAAAGCAGACCCCTGTGAGGTGGAAGAGGATGGAGAGGAAATAGTGCTCTTCTAAAGGAGAGCTTGCAAATCTGCAATTTGTTTCTCATAGCCATCAAATCTCTTCTGAAAACACTGGGACTCATCATGGGGTCCCTTCTAACAATATGAATAAGTGGGGTTCTGAGTCTTCTGTTTCTCCTTCTTAGAAGAAGATGGTGGGCTAGTAGAGTGCTGAGAAGAGGAATTAGATATCTGCTTTGACTTCAGCTTCTATGTATTCTTAGGTGACTTGGCAAGCAATGCCTATGATTGTGAACCTGTAAGAGAATCCATCTGACTGAGCTTGGACTGCTCACAAGTTAACCTGTCACAAAAGGTCTCAAAAGAGGGCATAACATGTCGTGCACCCAGTGCATCCATAGTGGAGTAGAAGGTAGAAGTGAAAATCTGATAAGGACCACAAATCTTGGAGAGTATCAGGAAGATACACTCATCATCTGACTTCATTTTTCTAGCAACTTATAAAATAGATCAAAGAGACTTGAACTTCATCAGGAAGTCCTCAATGCTGGTGAATGAGTCAGGTGCCAAGGAGGTGAGATCTGCATCTATCTAGAGAATTCTGAACTAATCCATGGTGCCAAACAAGGTGGAGAACTTGTCCCACGTATCCCTGGGTCTAGTCAGACCTTCCAGGTGGAACAACAACCCATCTGAAATGTTCATGGGAATGAGGCCCATTGCCTCATCCATCTTGTTTCTGTGCATAAGCGCCTCATAAGGCCTCTGAAGAACTGGTTGAGCCGCATCCATGTAGAACCATAAACCTCATGACATGAGGAGTCTGGTCATGTGTGGCTTCCATGTGTGGTAATTATGAGGTGTCAGTCAGGCCACAGAGGGGTTCGACATTGAAAGAAGAATAAGACAGAAGTAGAAGGGTCTTTCTAAAGTAAATTGTAGAAAGTAAAATGCACCCCCCCACAATGTATAATACTATCCCCTGTACACCACAAATTACTATGAAAGCAAAAGAAATGAGAAAAAAACCTGAGTTCCAGAAGCAGAACAGGAGCACAAACAAAGGTATGACTTTGACTATAAAAATCAGCAAGAAAATGGAAAAATCAAGAAATGAGACCTGCAGCAATGCAACGGGCTCGAAAACACCTTTCTGGTAATATTTTGTTTTTCAAAAAAGGATACCGTATGCCCAAGATATGGTCAAAAAACTACAAGCACCTCCAAAACCACACTCTCTGGAAAAACACAGGCCTGCAAAAAAATTTGACGGCTGTATGGCCGTCGCAGGACGTCGGGCGGCACGGCGGTGGCCTGTGGGTGACGAAACTGGTGGAGGTGGTGGTCGGGCAGGGAGGCGGCGGCGGGTGGGCTGGGCGCAGGCGGCAGCCGAGCGGCCGGGTGGCGGTGGCGGGCCCGGGTGGTGGCACAGCGGCGCGTGGGCAGTGCCCGTAAGGGCTTAAAAAAGTGCCTTTTTTGAATTTTTTTCAAGTTTTGTCTCAATTTTCGAGCCCATATGGCCCTTATAGGCCAAAATTTTTTGCTTGTGGTCACAGAGGCCAAAATAGTTGAACTTTATATGTTTTTTGACTCTCCCGGGCCTTCTGAAAGCAATGGTTGAGTCTGTTTCAGCTCAAATAGCTCCAAAAAATAGCGCCTCCTTAGAAATGAAAAAAAAACCCCAAAGAGGCTATGACTGATGTTTTCAAATTGTGGCTTCAAAAAACCTTCAAACCAGGCAGCGACAGGGTGGCTCTGATACCATGTAGGATTTGACACATGCAAATCCACAGAACCCGAATACACTTGCAT
This sequence comes from Thuja plicata, assembly GCA_018584345.1. Taxonomy (NCBI): domain Eukaryota; kingdom Viridiplantae; phylum Streptophyta; class Pinopsida; order Cupressales; family Cupressaceae; genus Thuja; species Thuja plicata. Next base: position 3,671,672 of record MU223590.1, read on the forward strand.
GCAAATAACCTGATACAAAGAAGAAGCACAAGAATGAAAAAGTAGAACTCAAAGATGCTCAAAGGAAGAGTCACAATATCATTCTCTAAGTTATGAAAAAAATATTACAAAGTTCAGCCTATAAAGGTGAACAAACCCTAAAATAGAAAGACTAGGATGCACAATATAATTAATATAAAGTATTAATTATATGCACCTAAGAGATAGCTTAAGTGAAAAAAAGAGTAAGTAAACTAACTAATTACTCTAACAATATAAGCCTAAATATCCAACATTATGATATGAGAGAAGCGACTAGTATTAATCTCTAATTTGTGTCATAAAACTGAAATATTTGTTATGGAAATATGAAGAAGGATTCCAAAGATTATACAACTAACAATTTTTATGTTTCATAATCTAATCTAAGTAGGGAAATAAACATTCAAACAAGAAAACTAGATTTTTTTATATATTTGTTAAATAAAAGAATTGATGTTTAACATGCCTGGTGAAGTCCAAGGCTGCTGATTTCCTCTTTGCACCTCTAAATTAGAAACCTCAGTTGAAAATTTTGCAAGGCCAGCAAGGCAGATTAAAAAACACTCCAAATTCCAATGCAACTTCTTTTTTTTTTTTTTTTTTTCTAGATGTCTCCCCATTGTATTCCTCTTATACCTTTTTATCTTTTCTTAATTCAGTGAAACCCTAGGCGGCCATCTTTTCTGGAATGCATGTTTAAGATGCCCTAAGATCTGATTCTTTTTCTAGAAATGTTTTTGGATGAAAAAAATTAGATCTCTTGCATTTTAGCCTTCCCACGTTGGCTGTGAATGTCACTGGTTCATTATTCCTTAGCCACATTTCCCATTTGCATTTTCAGTTCCTTTCATATCTGGACGCGTGACATTCTTCTCTGACTTCCTCCATTGGCTTCCCGTGTGGCTCACACATTGAAATATGTTTGTTAAAATAATTACCTTAGGCTCTATATATATATATATATATATATATATATATATATATATATAGTTCCTTTCTTTATAATTCAACCAAACAAGGTTATTCATTAAAATATTTTTATTTTCTTTATATAGTCGGTTAAGTTACTTTACTTTTGTTTTTAATAAAAATATTATTATAATGTTTAAAGTTTATTTAGTATTTATTAACTACTCGAAGAAAAAAAATATGTTTCTTTATTCATTATTTATCATTCTATATTACTTTAATATTTATTTAATTGTTGTATCATAATTTAAATGTATGGTTCTAATTGATCATTTATAAAGTTTAATATGTATTTAAAATCAACTTGCACATGGAATCTATTTAATATTCTAAAACATAAAATAATTCCCTCAAAATAAATAAGGTCATCTAAATTTAAAGAGTACATAATGGTTAATAGCGACACATTAGTATATTTGCCAAACAAGATATATTTTACATAGATAGTAATTGTTGGCCTAAAGAGGGTCGTGGCATAAGAAGACCAGACATAACGTCTATTGGTAACACTTGGTCAAGTGGAATTGAAAAGGAGATGCAGAAGATACTCGGATCAAAGAGACAGAGTTCAAGAAGTTGGGGATTGATCCCAACTTGATCAATCCAGTTGTGACTTAAACTCTTTTTGTTTGGGAGAATGGTGCAGGAGCACCTAGTACATATCTAGGGTCCTTAGTCTTGTTTTTGGCTTGTATTGACCCTAACTAGGTTAGGAGTGTTTTGAGAGACCTTAGAAGGTCTTGTGTGTATTTTTTTAGTTGATCTAGGTTAGCCTTAATCTAATATAGTAGTGTTTTGTTGTTAAGGAGTAGTTTTGGTTTTAGGTCTCTTTGAGGCTTAAACTTGGTATTTTGGGTAAAAGGATTGAAATGTAAGGGAAAGGATGTTATTAAGCCTAAAATGGATTCTATAATAATTTCCCACCATTTGATAAGGATTAGAGATGATTTGATTAAATTAGAAGGCAAAGTGCAAAAGTTGTCAAAATGTTATCATGACAACATTTGCAACTTTGCAAAGTCGCATGACAACTTTGTCTCCATGAAGACAATATTTTTTCTAGGGAATGGTCATCTCCCTAGCCACCTGCACATAATATGTAAATGTATAAAATCTAAAAGAAGCTTGAATACCGAGGTTGGATGTTTTTTTTGAATGAAATACAAGTACACTTCTTTTCCACTGTATCTCTGGTGTTTCCTAGACAGTTTGAGCATTTTGTTTTACTAGTGAAAAAGAAAGGCTCTTGGATGGATCTAACTCATTGTGTATGATAGATTCCTCTCCATCACAAGAGCCTTCTCAAAGGATTCAGGTCTATTCTTTAGGTTCTTTTCCAATTCCTTTTTTGGAAAAGAGATTGATATGATAATATTCCTAATGGATGAGACTCCCATTGCTATAACTCCCCAGATCCATATGCAAAAGGAGGATATAGAGCCAAATATGATACACTAGGAGATGATACAGTCTGCTACTTGTGAGCCTTTGCATACTCCAGAAGGAGAACTAGTGGTAAAAATAAGGAGGTGGAGGAGGATAAATAAATTTAAGAGGTTCCTTTCTTTGAGGAAAAAATTATGAGAAGTGAGCCCTTAGTTGAAGACATGGGAGAAGAATCATACTAACTACAAGGAAAAGAAGGGAAATGGTTGCATCATGAAGACAAGAAAGAGAATAAAGATGAAGAAAAATGTTAAAAATGGAAAAGAAATATGTAAAAATGAACAATACCAGGAAAGAATCTAAGCGAGTGAATGCATAAAAGAAATATTACCATAAATATGGAGAGAGAAAGCTCCAAGATTCAACACAAGAAGGCAAGATATTTGAAAGGGGAAAGCAAATAAAACCCCTTGTGACATTATGAATGAGGCATGAAAATCCTAAGAAGAGGTGAGAGAGAGAGCGAATTGCTCATACAAAAGTTGAGAAGAGGAAGAAACCTCTTTAATGTGGGAGAGAAGAAGAGACATCTCTTTAATAGAGATGTGAGAAAGGAGTTGCATGGTAACTCCCATATATATGTATGCCACATTTCATAAAGTGTGTGCCACTTGTGTTATTTCCTCTTAAGGAGGAATC
>MU223590.1:3683931-3695702 GCA_018584345.1 Thuja plicata
AGAAACACTCAACAGATTATAATTCAATCCTTTTACCCAATAAGCATTTTCACATTTAATCAGGTTATTCAACATTATAGTTCCTTTACCTTCAGCTGGACAAGGTGTATCATTACCCATTCTTACTAAACCACCATTATAATACTCAAAAGTGTTAAAATTTTCTTTTTCACCAGTCATGTGGTGAGTACAGCCACTATCTATAATCCAGATGTCATTCTTACTAACCTTAGATATGAGTGCAGATTATACATACCTTTCATCTTCATCTGAATCATCTTTCACAGCCACAAACACCATCTTGATGTCTTCAACAGGTTTGGTGTCAGTATCTTCATCTTTGCAAGCAGCTAGGTAGTTGGTTTTCTTGCCTTTATCCTTGTAGTCTCGGGTATCTCTTCTTTCTGATTGTTGGTAACTTCTGTAATCCTTGTTATCACCTCTATCATATTTCTTCTCAAAAGATCTGTCATTAAATCTATCATCTTTTCTTCTATTAGGACATCTTGTAGCAAAGTGTCCCATCTCTTTACAATTAAAGCATACAAGTGGTAACTTGCCTTTGTATTTACCTTTGCCTCTCTACATTCTTCTAGCCATAAGTGCTTCTAATTCATCTAGATCTTCTTCTTCACTTTTACTTTCACTATCTCTTCTAGATGTGTGTCTATGACTTGATTTGCTTATTCTCATAGAAGATTTAAATGCAAACTCTAAGTTTGGTAAGACACTATTATCAAAGTTATTCATCTCAAATGAAATCAGTCTACCAATCAAACTATCAAGAGTAACTATATTTTTTGCTACTACTCTCATTTCTTGAATGGAAAAAAATCTAATAGCATATACATGTAGTACGGTTCATAATATTTTACTTACCATTGTCTCCTCTTATAGTGTACCTCCAACTCCTTGTATAGCATTGACTACTTCTTTGATTCTTGTGCTGTACTATGTGATGTTTTCTCCTTCTTTCATTCTGAGGTCATGAAACTTTCCTCTAAGGCTTTCTGCCTTGGCTCTCAGAACATTTGTATCACCTCCATGTACAAGCTTATTTTTGTCCCACATTTTCTTTGCAGTTTTGCAATCTTTGAAATCTTCAAATTCAACATCAGAGAGTGAGGAAGAAAGCTCTATGACCATGCAATTGTGTTCATGCTTCTCTCTCAATTGATATACTATCAATACTCCTATGGGAAACAAATATTTAGTATCTAGGAATTGAGTAACATCATTATCAATACCTGATAAGTGGAGTCTTATCCTTCTTTGCCATGAAGAAAATTTGTCTTTGTTCAACTTGGGCACATCTAATCTGTTCATCTTGTGATCTTGACTTAGGTCTTGAAACCTTCCTTTCTAAGCACACAAGCTCTGATACCAATTGTTAGTAATAACTGAGAGGGGGGGTTTGAATCAGTAGTGTTAAAAATTTATCCTTCAAACTTAACCACCAATCAATAATCCTCAGATTGTTATGTCCCTACAAGATGCATGCCATTAAATACTACTAAATATTAACTTTCTGTCAGTTTTCTCTGTCAATCCTTATTCTTTCTTGATTACCGATAAGCAGTATAACTATTTATCAAAACTCAGTAAATAAGCAAAGTATTACTGATCAATCCAGAGTTAGCTATGTAAGATGAAAGACATTAAAGAAATGAACCATACACACATAACACATGAATTTTTAACGTGGAAACCCTGTTAAGGGAAAAACCACTGGGACCGGTGACCCAAATTTTCACTCTTCTAAAGTGAGCCCTGTTAGGAGCCAACCCTGTTAAAGGTTACAAACACACTATTAAGTGTGACCTTGTTAGAGGATTTTATACATAGAGGTTGTCACTTAGTATCAGGCATCTATTGCTACCATCCTTGAATCAACCTCCTTCTTAGACTGTCAATAGGCATCGGGAAAGTCCAATGCTACTTTCATGAATCAACCTTTTTAGCACTCCTTGAGATGTACCTCAATATATAGAAGACTATTAAGTCCTACTTGGTTAAGAGACTTGATGATTCAATGGTTAAATTGAAACACTATGACCTATTCATATTGCAACTTTGAATTGCAGATTTTCAGATCTATTTAAGTACATTACCTCTCTGACCAATGTATTAATTAATCCTTGTGCTCCATACTTTCTGCTCTATGATGCTGTGCTCACTGTTCATCGATGTCTGCAAAATTCCTTAGCTCTTTCTTCAGTTTGTTTGATTAGGACTGCATGAAGTTGTTCTTCATTAGTTTCTCTTTAGCATCCTCTTTTTATTCACTCCCCTTAATCCCATTCGTAACTGAATTAAGCTTGTCTCTTATATAGACATAATATTCATTATTTCTTGATTCTTGATTGTTGGTGTGAAAAATAATCAAGACAAGTAGATTTAAAGTATAACTCCTAATTTGTCTCATATATATCTTCTTTCCAACTATACATATCATCTTTAAATCAATCACTTATCTCTGGTCAAATAAAACAAAGTAGACAACTAGTTAAGTCTATTTTTAACTCTTCCAGCTAGATATTTTGTCATTTTCTAAACTTTCTATTCCGTCAGTCACCACTTCAGTTAGTCATTGCTGACAACTGACAGTTCCATTGGTGAGACTCTAGTTAGCTTCGTAATCTCTATTCGTCGGGCATCATTGGAATTTTACTCGTCGGGAAACACTTTCTTTAGCTCATCAGGAAACCTTCTTACTTTTCTCGTCGGGCATCCTGTGGTTTTGCTTCATTGGGAAACACTATACTTTTGTTCATTGGGTATCACTGTGACTATTCTTCTTTGCTATGTCCGTCGGTGTGCACTCTATCAGTGTTGTTGTTCACTTAGTGAATACTTGACTTTTATGCTTTGCTGAAAGCATAACCTTTGTTCCTTTGGTTTTCTAAAGTTTTTAGCATTATGTACATGACCATATAGATGATATCAAGTTGACATCAATGACAATACAATACATTAACTAAGTTAATGCCTTGCATTATCTTCAACTTAACATTGTCAAACATTCAATCAGTTACATGTCATCAATCTCTCCCTTTGGCATTGATGGCAACATACTATATTATCACACTATACTATTTCTAATACAATATGAAATACAACAGTTGACATTCATCAAACTACCAATCTTTTTCTTCTAATAACCGATAAATGTTTGACCATCGGTAAGCTCTATTTTAGCTTAGATTTGATTCTTGCAGTTCTCTATTTTTGATGTGTTGTGTTCCCTCCTTTTGTCAATTTCTCTCCCTTGACTGTTCATCTCTTTTGATGTCTTTTTCTCTTGTCAGCAACTCTCCCTTTGTATAATCTTTCCATACAATTTATCTCTCTAAGGGTATAATCTCTCCCCGTTGGAGTAATGTGATTATGGATAATCTCTTTCCCTTTCCAGAAAGATCTGGTAATATGGACATTTTCTCTCCCTTTGACAACAATGCCAAACAAATATCTAACATTCATGTCAAACACTCATTTCTCTCCATCCATAATATATTCCTTGAATTTCCCTTATCCATCAGCATTATGCTCTAGTGATCGGTGAAAATATATACCTATTTGTATATAGATGTAGCTTTGAAGTTCATCTCTTTGCTTGCATCAAAATTAATGATATTCTGATAATATGTAGGCTGATGCAGCCTTCAGTCATTTTACTGACTAGTAGACAAGGGTTTGACCCCGAATCTTTTTCTCAAGTACTCAAATGTATCCTTGGGCAATGGCTTGGTGAAGATATCAGCTAATTGTTCTTTGGATTGCACATACTCAAGTGTCACTTCCTTTTCTTGAACTTGTTCTCTCAAATAATGATACTTGATATCAATATGTTTAGTCTTAGCATGCATGACTGGATTCTTGTAAATGTTTATTTCACTAGTGTTATCACAATAGATAATTATTGGTTCTAAGATCTTCATATGCATACCTTCCAGTAACTATTTGATCCATGCAATATTTGAAAAATTTATAGTAGCAACAACATACTCTACTTCTACAGTAGACTAAGATGCATCCTTGCTTCTTGCTAATCCATGTGACAGGTCTGTCACCAAAAAAGAATGCTCCTCCATTTGTGCTCTTTCGGTCATCAAGATTTCCAGCCCAATTAGCATCGGTAAACACCTTAAGTTCAAATTTGCCTTCTCTTCTATACCATAAACCATATTCCACAGTATTCTTTAGATATCTTAAAATTCTTTTCATAGTAGTCATATGTGATTCCCTGGGGTTAGCAAAAAATCTTGCAACTATTCCTACTGCATGTGCAATATCTGGTCTAGTGTGTACAATATACATGAGTTTTCCAATCATTGATCTATACAAAGTCTAATTTATATCAGTTGTCTTGTCCTCCTTTGTCAACTTACATCCAGTAGCCATCAGTGTTCCAACTGGTTGAGAATCTTTCATCTTGAATATTTTGAGGACCTCTTTAATGTATTTGGACTGTGTAATGAAAATACCTTCACATTGTTGCATGATCTATAGACCAAGAAAGAACTTGATCTCTCCAAACATAGACATCTGAACCTCTTTGCTCATCTCATTAGCAAATGATTTTCATAGCATATCATTGCCTCCAAATATGATGTCATCAATAAATATTTCAGCAATCAAAGTGTTAGCATTAGTATGTTCCTTCAAATAAAGATTACTGTTTTCACTAGTCCTTACAAATCCAATACTTATAAGATAAAAATGAAGTCATTCATACTAGGCTCTTGGAGATTGTTTCAATCCATACAAGGATTTATGAAGTCTACATACCATGTTTCTCTTGTCTTGATCTACAAACCCTTTTGGTTGTTCAATGTATACCTCTTCTTCAAGTATTCCATTCAGGAATGCAGACTTGACATCCATTTGATATACCTTGAATCCTTTATAAGCAGCATAAGGAAGTAGTATTCTTACACCTTCTAGCCTAGAAATGGGTGTAAAGGTCTCTCCATAGTCAATACCTTCCTCTTGTGCATACCCCTTGCATACTAGTCTTGCTTTGTTTCTTGTGACTTCTCCATTCTCATTCAGCTTATTCCTGAATATCCATTTAGTACCGAACACATTCTTGTCATCTAGTCTTGGCACAAGTGACCATGTCTTGTTCTTCTTAATCTGATCAATCTCATCATTCATAGCACTTATCCATTCTTCATTATCAAGTGCAACATTGACAGATTTTGGTTCAAACTCACAAATTAAACAATTTAAGTTTAAAGACTTACTTCTTGTTCTTGTACCAGCTTTCTTATCTTCTATGATCTAGATCTCTGGATGGTTCCTTCTTACATATCTTGCAAGTATAGGTACATCTCTTTGTCTATCAATTTGATCATCATTTTGTCCTTCATTCTGTTCTTCATCACCTTGCACATTATTTTGATCATTATCCCGACCGTTGGTATTTGCATCCTAACCGTCAGTTGCAACATTCTGTTTTTAAAAAATTAAGCACTGTTGCTCAGGAAGAGTGTTGGGTTATTCATAGTATAAAAACTTGTTGTAGTCCTCTGGTTCTTTTGTGCTTTCTAGCTCATTCTTTTCTGCAAATTCATCTATCTTTACATTTTCACTTTCAACAATTTTGTTAGAAGTGTTGATAAGACATTTATAAGCCTTGACTTTGGTAGAATACCCTAGAAAGATACCTTCATCACTCTTGGCATCAAGCTTTCCATTTATATCATCCTTTAAGACATAACATTGACTACCAAAGATTTTGAAGTAACCTATGTTAGGTGTTTTACCATACCATAGCTCATAGGGTGTATTCTTTGTGTCCTTCAATTGTACTTTGTTTAATGTGTAGATAGTAGTACTGACATCTTCCCTCCAGAAGATTTGGGTGATTCCTTTCTCTATCATCAGTGTTTTGGCACAATCAACTATGGATCTGTTCCTTCTCTCAGCAATCTCATTTTGCTGTGGTGTTCTTGGTGCAGAAACCTATCTTTTTATACCATGCTTATTATAAAAATTAGTGAATTCATCTGATGTAAACTCTCCTCCTCTATATAATCTCAAACATTTCATATCCTTACCACTTTGTTTCTCTACCATACCCTTATACCATTTAAACATCTTGAATGCTTTAGATTTATCTTTTATAAACATAACTGTCATCATTCTAGAGTAATCATCAACAAAGAATAAAATATCTCTCCATAATAAATCTTTGTCCTCATTGGTCCACATAGATCAGTATGGACTAATTCTAGAATATCATCAGATGTATGGGTTTTACTTTTGAAACTAGACTTTGTCATCTTACCTTTTTGACAATTCTTGCACATGATGTTGTCGGGATTTGACATCGTCAGTAAGCCTCTTACATTTCTCCTTATTCTTATTTTCATCATGTTGTCAAAATTCACATGACAGAATATTTTGTGCCACAACCATATGTCTTCATTTCTAGTCATTAAGAAAATGGTGTTAGTATCATTCAGATAGAATAAGTTACCTTTAGTCTGTTCACTGGTACCAATCAGTCTTCTTGATTCATTGAAGATATTTGCCTTCTTATTCTCAAATTCTACTCTGTGACCTAAGTTATTAAGCTGAGAAACACTCAAAAGATTATAATTCAATCCTTTTACCCAATAAGAATTTTCACATTTAATTAGATTATTCAACATTATAGTTCCTTTACCTTCAACTAGACAAGGTGTATCATTACCCATTCTTATTGTACCACCATTATAATACTCAAAAGTGTTAAACTTTTCCTTTTCACCAGTCATGCGGTGAGTGCAGCCACTATCTATAATCTACATGTCATTCTTGCTAATATTAAATATGAGTGCAGATTATACATACCTTTCATCTTCATCTGAATCATCTTTCATAGCCATAAAAACCATCTCGATGTCTTCATCAAGTTCGGTGTCAGAATCTTCATCTTTTCAAGCAGCTAGGTAGCTGGCTTTCTTGCCTTTGTTCTTGTAGTCTCGGGTATCTCTTCTTTCTGATTGTCAATAACTTCTATAATCCTTGTTATCACCTTTGTTTGATTTCTTCTCAAAAGATATGTCATTAACTCTATCACCTTTTCTTCTATTTGGACATCTTGCAGCAAAATGTTCAATCTCTTTACAATTAAAGCATACAAGTGGTAACTTGCCTTTGTATTTACCTTTGCCTCTCTGCATTCTTCTAGCCATAAGTGCTTCTATTTCATCTAGATCTTCTTCTTCACTTTCACTTTCACTATTTCTTCTAGATGTGTGTCTATGACTTGATTTTCTTATTCTCATAGAAGATTTAAATGCAGACTCTAAGTTTGGTAAGACACTATTATCAAAGTTATTCATCTCAAATGAAATTAGTCTACCAATCAAACTATCAAGAGTAACTCTATTGTTTTCTACTTCTCTCATTTCTTGAATGGAAAAAATTCTAATTGCATATATAGGCAGTAAGGTTCTTAAGATTTTACTTACCATTGTCTCCTCTTTAAGTGTACCTCCAACTCCTCGTATAGCATTGAATACTTCTTTGATTCTTGTGCTGTACTGTGTGATATTTTCTCCTTCTTTCATTCTGAGATCATCAAACTTTCCTCTAAGGATTTCTGCCTTGGCTCTCGGAACATTTGTATCACCTCCATGTATAAGCTTCAGTTTGTCCCGCATCTTCTTTGTAGTTTTGCAATCTTTGACATCTTCAAATTCAGCATCAGAGAGTGAGGAAGAAAGCTCTATGAGCATGTAGTTGTGTTCATGCTTCTCTCTCAAATGATCTACTATCAATACTCCTGTGGGCAACACATATTCAGTATCTAGAAATTTAGTAACATCATTACCAATACCTGATAAGTGGAGTCTTATCCTGCTTTGACATGAAGCAAAGTTTTCTTTGTTCAACTTGGGCACATCTCTTCTATTCATCTTGTGATCTTGAATTAGGTCTTGAAACCTTCCTTTCTAAGCACACAAGCTCTAATACCAATTGTTAGAACTGAGATGGGGGGGGGTGAATTAGTGGCCTCAAAAATTTATCCTTCAAACTTAACCACCAATCAATAAACCTTAGATTATTATGTCCCTACAAGATGCATGCCATGAAATACTACTAAAGATTAACTATCTATTAGTTTTCTCTGTCAATACTTATTCTTTCTTGATTACCGATAAGAAGTATAACTATTTACCTAACCAGTAAATAAGCAAAGTATATCGATCAATCCAAAGTTAGCTATGTAAGATGCAAGACAGTAAAGAAATGAATCATACACAGATAACATATGAATTTTTAACATGGAAATCCTGTTAAGGGAAAAACCACTGGGACTAGTACCCCAAATTTTCACTCTTATGAAGTGAGCCCTGTTAGGAGCCAACCCTATTAAAGGTTACAAACACATTGTTAAGTGTGACCTTGTTAGAGGATTTTATACATAGAAGTTGTCACTTAGTATCGGGCATCTATTGCTACCATCCTTGAATCAGCCTCCTTGTTAGACTGTCAATAGGTATCGGGCAATTCCAATGCTACTTTCATGAATCAACCTTTTTGGCACTCCTTGAGATGTACCTCAATATATAGAAGACTGTTAAGTCCTGCTCAGTTAAGAGACTTGATGCTTCAATGGTTAAATTGAAACACTATGACCTCTTCATATTGTAACTTTGAATTGCATATTTTTAGATCTATTTAAGTACATTACCTCTCTGACCAATGTATCAATTAATCCTTGTGCTCCATAGTTTCTGCTCTATGATGCTGTGCTCACTGTTTGTCAGTGTCTGCATAATTCCTTAGCTCTTCCTTTAGCTTGTTTGATCAGGACTGCATGAAGTTGTTCTTCATTAGTTTCTCTTCAGCATCCTCTTTTTATTCACTCCCCTTAATCCCATTCGTAAATGAATTAAGCTTGTCTCTTATATAGACATAATATTCATTATTTCCTAATTCTTGATTCTTGGCGTGAAAAACAATCTAGGCAATTAGATTTAAAGCATAACTCCTGATTTGTCTCGTAGATAACTTCTTGCCAACTATACAAATCATCTTTAAATCAATCACTTATCTATAGTTGAATAAAACAAAGTAGACAACCAGTTAAGTCTATATTTATCTCTTCCAGCTAGATATTTTGTCATTTTATGAACTTTCTATTCCGTCGGTCACCACTTTAGTTAGTCGTTGGTGATAACTGACAGTTCCATCGGTGAGACTCCAGTTAGCTTCGTGATCTCTGTCTGTCGAGAATCATTGGAATTTTACTCGTCGGGCAACACTTTCTTTAGCTCGTCGGGAAACCTTCTGAATTTTCTTGTCAGGAATCTTATGGTTTTGCTTCATCAGGCAACACTATACTTCTATTCGTTGGGTATCATTTTGAATTTTATTCTTTGCTCTGTCCGTCGATGTGCACTCCATCGGTGTTGTTTGTCACTTAGTGAATACTTGACTTTTATGCATTGCTGAAAGCTTAACCTTTGTTCCTTTGGTTTTTTGAAGTTTTTGGCATTATGTACATGACTATATAGATGATGTCAAGTTGACATCAATGAAAATATAATACATTAACTGATTTAATGCCTTGCATTATCTTTAACTTAACATTGTCAAACATTTAATCAGTTACATGTCATCAGGAGGATCAAGTTTTTCTTATTGAAATAAAAAATGACCAAGTGTGGGAGAGATTCTTAGTTCTTGGCACTTTGTGGGTATTCCAACACTATGAAAAAATCTTGTCATGCTTTCTGCCCTATTTGCTCGCCCATATGTATGAATAGAAAAAAAAAATAGTTAGAAAGGTGAACTACTTAAAAAGACCATTTAATGATTTTGTATTAAATTTCTATTTATAAATATCTGTACAGAGTAGAGAATATGTTTTTCTTTACAAGAAGTGCATGAGAAAAAGTGATTTACCTCTCATAGATAGAAAATTTTGTTCTTTTGTTCAATTTGTAGATGTTGCATATTTTGTGTAATTACAGGTGGCTAATATATCATATTTCAACACTAGTGACTCTATGCCCAATGGATTTCTTAAAAGCCACTAATCTTATGCTTAGGAGGAAAGCATCCCCTCTGAGTCACCAAAAAATAAATGTTGGCTATTTTTGCCACCATTATCCCATCATAGATAAACAATCTGAGATAGTTTCATCATGGTCTAAAACTCTGTCATACATGGGCCAACACATTGTGTTTCCCAACATTTTTTTCTAACTCATTGTGTTGTCTAAAGTTTTGTTGATAACACATCATGTTATCCCATCTCATGGTTCCCCCTACTTCTCAATGAGTATCTTGTGTTTTATTCCCTGGTGGATGCGAGTATGTAGGTTCAAAATTTAACAAAATATAAATAGTTCCCCGCACCCCCACAGTGTTAAGTAATAATTTCCATGTTAGTAGACAGATGTACGAGGGAATTGAAGTTTGCACCCAGAATCCCCACGGTGATGAGAGAAATAAACAAGTTCTTTTTATAGGTGTGCAGGGAACTAGGTGCCAAGGATATAAAGGAGGATTTTACCCTACATCCCCATAGGGAATTGACATGCTTAGTGGTGCTTCTTGTAAGGGAGTGGGGCAGAAATAAGCTATTGTGTTTGCCACACCTAATGAACTTTTACTAGCGTCCAGATTTGAATCTTCACTAATTGTAACATGGCTACATGGGATAATTTAAATGACAAACTACTTCTTTGGATTTGTACATGAAATACCAGTTCTTCCCCATGCCTATTTATCCTTTGTAGGTGTTGTTCATTTTTTATGCTAACTTGCTGCATGCTATGAGTTTCTTTTCTTGACTGCAAAGTGCCTTCATTTGGCCCTTTCCCTGTCACTTCTATGGATCAAATTTCATGTAGAATTCAAAATTTTATCTAATTTTTGATCTTATTTGTAGTTCTATAAAATAACTCCAATTTGGTTGGCGTTTGAACTCAAAATGCCAAATCAAAGTTATGCTGGCTCTTTAGAAGGAAATCTTCTATATAATTTATGGGTTCTCTTTTTTGGTTCTTTGAAGTGAATATCCTCCCCAATTATAAATTTCCTTGCCTTACATTAATTAAAATCCTTGTTTTTTTACCTTTTCTCCCATTTAGCTATCTCTTGCATGTTTCTTGTCTTGTGGTAAATGTTTCTTTCTATCTTCCTAACTTGTATGTTGTATCTGTAACCACCTGAATTTGGTCTGTCGCAACTATGGACTCTATTTTCCCTAAGTGTGATCATACCCTTGATTTATGTCCAAACGACCCTGTTACTGCTTGGCATAATTCTTTTAATCAATTTAATATCCTAGGTGATTTTTATCACTGATTTTTATTAACTATTATAGCCATACAATTCAAATCAATTTTGACCAATCAAATCAAATCAAAATCAAACATGGCTATAGTATTTAATTATAAAGAAATTAAATAAATCCCTAAATCAAATACCCACTTGCAATTAACCCATTCCCCTAGCCTATTTACTCTAATTAAAATGACTATAGTTCTATAATTATTAAAAAGCAATTTCATTGTTTAAATAATTAATTCCTATGTTTTTAAATGAATTAAATAAGTTTATTTCATTTATTAATATTCCCCTAAACCCCCGATGACATCATCATTTATTAATTAATTAATTATTTAATTAACTAATTTATTTTTATGTCATTAAATCCCTTTATCTTAATTAAAAATATTTAATTAAGAAATCCCTCCCAAAAATGTTTAAATCTTATTTAAGCATTATTCCCCTATTTATTAATTATTTAATTAATAAAT
>MU223590.1:3709656-3753516 GCA_018584345.1 Thuja plicata
TCTCATTTTTAGCTTAAATTTAGATCAAATCCTTCATGCTAGGATAGTATTGGTCACTGATTTGGAGCATATTCTGAGGGCTAAATATGCAACTAATCATACTCTTTCTAGTTAGAAGGCAATATGCTGATATTAGTGGTTTTACATATTTTGACTAACCATTTGAGTTAATGCAATGACCTATTGAGTGTTTGTGTCATTTTCAACAGGTACCCATTTACACACACACACAGTATCAATCTAGTTTGTGAATGTTGTATTGTGAATATCTTATCCTTATAACATCTTACAAAATCTGATCTTCACATGAGTTATGGGAATAGATTAGAGTTGAGATTTTTGTATATTTGGGTGTTTTGTTAATGTTTTGTGCAGTTATAGGAAGGGAGCAACCAAAGTTTCAATCTGGTACATCACCCCCTTT
Organism: Thuja plicata; assembly: GCA_018584345.1. NCBI lineage: Eukaryota > Viridiplantae > Streptophyta > Pinopsida > Cupressales > Cupressaceae > Thuja > Thuja plicata. The sequence goes on from MU223590.1 coordinate 3,710,081, forward strand.
ACTTTTCCTAAATTACTTCTCCCCTTTTCCCTAAAAGTTGTTAGATTAGGTGAACCCTAACCTTCTCTAGAGATTTAACCTCTCATGGGCAAGGTCCCACACTCAGAGGCTGATTCAATGTTTCACAGGTTTCTTGGGGGTCACACCCCAAGCATGGGTTTAATAGTTTGTGATAACAAGTAGTTGGAATGAGGTTAGGTAAGGGTTAAATTTTAGAGCCATGTTCCCAAATAGATTAAATAAGATTTATTTAATCACAAGTGGAGGAAATTGGGATTCATGAAATAATTTAAAAAGATAAACATATTTATTTAAATTAATAGAAGGGGGATTTAATTAATTAAGTGCCTATGGGTTACCATTAGATTAATTAGGCTATAGATAATTAATTAAATTGAAAAATTTACAATAATAACATTAAATAACTAAATAATACATGATTATTTAATTACAAATATGAGGAAGAAGACTAAATTTAATTATAATTGCTAATCAAATTTAGGTGTCTACATTTTGCCCATTTGAAATGGCATCAGAATAATGTTGTTTTGAAGAAGATTAAAGTTTTGATGATGTGAAGGAATACGAGAAATGAATTTCCCCAGATGATAAGAAAAATTGTTAGTTAGATAGGGTGATGACCCCTCGAGAGGGAAGTTGAGAAAGAAAAAGGGGGCTCTGGTGGTATCTCAAAAGAAGAATTGGCCCAATGGGAATGAAGGGGGGAAATGAAAAAAAAGGTTTAATGGTGATGGAAAAGGAGACCCTAGGAAGAAATGGTATGGAAAATGACCCCATAGGGGCCAAGAAAGTGAAAATGAGGGCCCAGAATGGCCCCATATAAGCGAATTTGAAAAATTCGCTATTCATTTGTACCCTATGAGTTAGAAATTTGGAGAGGCTAGAGACATGTTACTTAATTTTAGAGCATATTAAAATTAGAGAGGTGATGGTGGATTTATGATCAGCAAGGCACCAGACAGACATAGTGAGGCAGGTGCGACGATGACGATGATGGGAGGACCGAGATGTAGGCCTCAAAAAACCTTAGTATTTCTTTATGATTTTGTCAATTTATTGTGTTAAATAGAGTAGGAAATCACATTCTTGTTGGGTTGTGTCCTACAAGAATGATCACGAGTTTGGCGGACACAAGTTCTCTCCAGAGTGGGAATTTAGTAAAAAACACAATTTTGGGTAGTTATTTAGTGCGTTGCAGGGATGCAATCCCATGGTGGTGAGATTGCGGAAAGGTACTGTGGGAACACAAACTTGCAGAACAAGCTTTAGTGGGAATGCATTCCCATAGAAGGAAGAAGGAAAATTTTAATTAGTTGTGTGGGAACGCAATCCCGCGATACTGGTAAAAAAGGGGGTGAAAAATTTGTTAGGGAGTAAGAAATCTCATGGGATGGACAAGAAGGGTGGGCTGAATAGGGATGATAATATTTTAGGTGGGGATGGAGGAAAATGAGTAAGAAAGGGATGGGGGGGTAAGGGTGATGTAAGGGATGGGAAAAAAAATTAGGTTCCTATAAATGACCTAACTTGTGGGTTTTGGTTAGAGTAGTTGGTGGATGCACTAGTGTCACAAGAGAAATGTACGATGGTTATGAGAGTAGTTGATTAGTTCATAGATGTGGACTGGTCCAGAGTTGATATTCTCAGATTGAGGTATCTAGCTAGGATTCCCAATGTACAAACACGCTTGGTGCTGGTGATAACCCTATGTGAGAGGTACCAATGTGAGACCTCCATATTCCATTTCTTGACTAGGGAGATGACAATGATGATGGAGGATTTTTATAGGATATGAGGCTATTAATTTTTAGGTAAAAAGTGGTGGCTTGACATGTGTCTTAGGATGATTTAATAATGCATTTTTTGGGGAGAGATGCGCCATTATGAAACAAACAATTGGCACTTGATAGATACTTGGACTAGTTCCCACTAGATAGGAAGGTACATTTCTGGTGTAGGAGCACCTAGGCTAAATCATATCCCTATATTTTTTTGTGGCTTGTACTGACCCTAGCCAAGTAATTTTTTTATTTTTTACCTTATAAGTTCTTTCATGTTTGTACCTTGTTGGATTAGACTAGGATCAATCCAACTAGATGTTTAAGGTTTTGAGTGTATTTAGTGTAATTTAGCCAAAAATGAGAATTTGAGGTCAAGAAGGCTAGAAGGCTTAAAATGGCTTATATTTATGCCTAATAAGGCCTTTATGATGTTTTTACATCATTTCATAATGATTAGAGGTCATTAAACTAAGTTTTAGGCAAAGATGTAAAATTTGCTAAAATGTTGCTTGACAACATTTTGCAACTTTGCAATATTGTCCGACAACATTGTCAAGTTTGATTCCATTCGGTGAGTGGTCAATTTAGTTACTATAACTGGCCTAAAAACATGGAAAATGCATATTAAACCATGAGGAGGCCCATTTCTTGAGGCTAGGTGGTATGAAGAAGAATTGAAGTTGTCTAATTTTGCTCTGTAACTCTGTGTTCAGTATAAGTGAGTGTTTTTTATTTCATGCTGTAGTTAATGGATTGAATCATCAATTTTTGTGTTGGATTATTGTAGCTAGGATAGTTTTAGTACATTGTGCTTTGGTGGGAAGTTTCTAAGGGTTAATTTGCATAGGTTAGGAAATTATTTTGTTAGTGTATAGTCTGTTGGTGGTGTTCAGGAAGTTTTGAGTAAAATGGCTCCCCCATAAATCTCCATCGTGCATTTAATCATGGAATAGAGGAATATGGAAGGGGGGCTCTTTATAGTGTATATATATTAGGAGAGGTTCAGGAAAGTTGTTTAGCTAATTTTCATGGCAAGCCCTAGGTGAGATTGGAGTGCCCGGCTAGGCGATTGCTATTAATCTATGTTGTTTGATTATAGGGATACCATTGGGAGAAAGAAAACAAGAAAGGTTTTGTAAACCTAGAGGTCATAAAGACCCCTCCTAGGAAGAGAAGGCTCTACCAGTACATCTTAATACATTTCCAAGCATAAATCATCTAACTGCACTTATTTAGCCTAATTAGCCCTAGTTATCCTTAATTCTAGGAATCTATTGTACAGACACCATAGGAACCTAAGACCTACAAAATACTTTGAGTATTGGAAAAGGGTATCCGAATCCCCACTTTTTTTTTGGGGTTGTTTGGGGTTATTTTTCAAGAATTGGGAAAAACCTGTCAGATAGGGCTAGTAGAAGCATTAGGCCTAAAAGCCAAGATTGAAGGTAAATTGAGAAATTGTTTGGAAAAGTTATGTTACCCAGTCACCAATGAGATCATATGGAGCCTAGGAAGATTTTTAACATGAGAAGTATCCTTACAGACACTTGTAGAGTTGATAAGTTGAAAATGTACTTGGAACAATCCAAGAAGGAGTGAAAGAGTAAAGTGCAATTTGCTGATAGCTGTCTCCTTGTGAAGCACAATAGTTACCTACTCTTAGAGTGGTATTGGATTAGTCCAAGAATAGTTTAGTAAGGACTAAAGAGACCCTAAGAGGAAGAATATGGTCTTGAGAAGGATAGGAATAGTGGAGGTCCTAGGAAGCTTGTCCAAGCACACTTGGTCACATCTATCAGATTGGTATCCGAGCTAATAAGATTTGGCTTGTGGTGAATGTTTCAACCAACAGAGTTCATAGGAGAGTCTACAATGATGACAAATGCAGAATTGGAAAAGAAAGTGGATGAGAAAGAAGAAGAGAATAGATTTCTCATAGAAATATTGGCACAATTGGAACACAAAGTGGACCAATTAGAAGAAAAGATTGAGGAAGTGAAGGATAAGGTTGAAGGAAAGAGTAAGGAGGTTGTCTTAGATGATGAGGTCCCTAAAGCTGACCCTGTCCTCACTAAAGAACCATTCTTAAAAGAACTAAAGGATTTGAGTGGTAAGGCATTGGAAGGAGTTCCTATCTTCATTGGAAAGATGGAACCAGAGATAGTCCTAGATTGGATTGAAGGGATAGAAAATAGCTTTGAATGTGATGGTATAACAGAGGTACAAAAAGTGAAAGTGGTAAAGGCTAGACTAAGAGGATCTACACCCACTTGGTGGAAATTAATCTAAGATGAGAGAGAGAAGGAAGGGAATAAACCTATAGCCTGGAAAGCTATGGTATCCAAAATAAAAGAAGCATATGTACCTGAAGATTATGAGATTCAGTTGCATAAAAGGAGACAAAGTCTAAGGAAAAAATACTTGGATGTTAACTCTTATAGTGAAGAGTTTCAAAGGCTATGTATGAGATCAAGGGTTGCAGAAGAAGAAAGTGTGAAGGTTGCTAGGTACCTTAATGGTCTAAAGTGGACTATACAAGATGAAATAATTTTTCTTGCTCCTACCACTGTACAAAGATACCACCAACTTGCCATAAAGGTGGAAGAGAAGTTGAGAAAGAAGCAAGACTCAAGAAATACAAGAGGCAGAGGTAGAGGAAGAGATAACAATGTACAAAGAAGTGGATATGGTGGTAGAATTCTAGAGTCCAAGAACCAAGGAGAGACCAAATTAGTTGAGCAACAAGAAGGGAGTCCAAGTAGAGGAAACTCAAATAGAGGAAGAGGCTCTAATAAAAATTGGAGTGGGAGGAACAATACTCAAGGGAGAGGTTCCTAATTTACAAACATGAAATGCTATCACTACAATCAAATGGGAAACCTTGCATATAGATGTCCAGAGAAAGGTTCTACTTCCCAAGGAAATTACAAGAGATTCAACATGGTTCAAGAGGAGACTAGTGGTGGAAGAAAACACCCTCAAGTACTCTTGGAGTCAGAAGAGGGAGATAACTTAATGATGAGAAGCACATGATTAAAGAACCAGTGAAGGAGGAACCAAGTCAAAGGAGGTCACTGTTTAGAGTGAAATGCAAAATGATGGGCAAGGTGTGTAGAGTCATCATAGAGTCAGGGTCTACTGACAACATAGTGTTGGAGGAGGCAGTTAGAAAGTTAAAGATGAAAAAGTATCCCACATAGTAACCCATACAAGGTTACTTGGTTGAACAAAGGGCAACATGTCCTTATGAATGAAAAAGCATGGGTGGAATTCTCTATTGGAAGATACAAAGATAGGGTGTTGTGTGATGTCCTACATATGGATTCATGTAACCTCCTACATGGTAGACCATGGAAATTTGGTAGAGGGGCCATGCATGATGGAGCAAAGAATGCCTATTCTTTCAAGAAGGATGACGTGACTCTCAAAATATAGTCACTATTAGAGGAAGGAGCAATGAAGTCCTTAGGTCCCAATGTCTATATGGTCAATGAAAAGGAGCTCATAGAACCCTTAGAGGAAGGAGATGGAGTGGTTTTAGCAATGGTGTTGAAACCTAAGGAAAAATATGCAGACAAGACAGTGAAGAAGCAAAGGTACCAAAATAAGTGCAAGAATTGCCACATGAATACAAGAGCATAGTAAGTGATGGAGAACCATCTACCCTACCCCCTAAGAGAGCTGTTAGTCATAAAATTGACTTTATCCTAGGAGCTACCCTTCCAAATAAATTAACCTATAAGATGACCCCTCAACAAAATGAGGAAATTTCCAAGAAAATTCAAGAACTCCTAAACCAAGGTCTCTTTAGGAAAATAATTAGTCCTTGTGAGGTCCCCACTCTCTTATCACCAAAAAAGGGAGGAACTTGGAGGCTCTGCACTGATTCAAGAGCCATAAACCAAATTACCATTAGGTATAGGTTCCCTATCCCTAAGATAGAAGACCTAATGGATTGTTTAGGAGAAGCAAATTATTTTACCAAGATTGACCTAAAGAGTGGGTATCATCAAATTAGGGTCAATGAAGGGGATGAATGGAAGACAACCTTAAAAACTACAGAAGGTATATATGAATAGATTTTGATACCATTTGGGATATCTAATGCCCCATCTACATTCATGAGACTTATGAATAAAGTCCTACAATACTGCATTGGAAAATTTGTGGTAGTGTATCTAGATGATATTCTAATCTATAGAAAGACTAAAGAGGAGCATCTCAGACATCTACAGATTTTTTTGCAAGAAGTTTCATGAGGAGGAGCTGATGATAAATTCAGAAAATTGTGAATTCATGCAGCAGGTTATGGTGTACCTTGGGTTTTTATTGTCTCAAGGCAACCTAAAAATGGATCCAAGCAAGGTAGAAGCCATTCTTAACTGGCCTACTCCAAGAACTACAACAGAGGTGAGAATTTTTCATGGTTTATCTCAATACTATAGGAAATTCATTTATAAATTCAGTGCTATTTATGGTCCTATGTCAGATACTATTAAAGGAGGGATGAAAACCATTTTTTTTTTGGAATGAGCAGCTAACCATGGATTTGAATTACTGAAGAAGAAGATTACCACTCAACCAATCCTAACACTACAAAGTTTTGAGATGTTATTCACAGTTGAGTGTGATGCTAGTAATGTTTCCATTAGATCTATTTTGAGCCAAGAGGGAAGACCAGTGGCTTTTCACCGTGAGAAGCTCAGTGATGCTAAGAAGAAGTAATCTTCTTATGGCTTAGGGATGTATTCTCTAGTCCAAGAACTAAGGAAATGGAGGAACTACTTTATTTCTAAGGAGTTTGTGGTGTATTAAGACAACCAGGCTCTTAGTTTCCTAAATTCCCAAGACAAGCTTAATCACAAGCACATGAAATGGGAGTACTTGCAAGCTACACCTTCAATATCAAGCATAATAAAGGACTGCAAAACAAAGTAGCAAATGCTTTAAGTACAAGACAAATGAAAATATAAGAAGTACAATTGTAGAGAAAGGGTATTGAAAGTTTTAAGGACCTATATTGTAAGGATGAAGACTTTGCAGAGATCTACAAGGTATGCAAGGAGCATAAGAACCACTTCGATGGTGAGTTTTCTGATTACACTTTGCAAAGTGAATTTTTGTTTAAAGGGAGTTAGTTATGTGTCCCTAGGGGATCAATTAGGTAAAATATGATTCAAGAGAAGCACAATGGTGCACTTAGTGGTCATTTTGGAGTCAATAAGATCCCAGAGTTAGTCCAAAGGTTTTACTTTTGGCCAAGGATGCACTTAGATATCAGGAGGTATATAGAGTGTTATGTAGTGTGTCAAAAAGCCAAAGGCACATCCTCCAATGTAGGTCTTTATCAACCCCTTCCCATCCAAAGTAGACCATTGGAATGATTAAGTATGGATTTTTTTGTAGGGTTACCAAGGACCAAATAGGGGTTTGACAGTATATATGTTATAGTAGACAGGTTTAGCAAGATGGCCGATTTTGTTCCTTGCAAGACAGTCCATGATTCTTGTCAAATATCTCACCTATTCTCAAAAGAGGTTGTAAGAATCATGAGTTACCAATGAGCATAGTGTCAGATAGAGATACAAAGTTCATGAGCCATTTCTGGAAGACACTCTGGAAAAAGCTAGGAACTAATCTATCCTTTGGGTCTGCATATTACCCTCAAACATATGGTCAAACTGAGGTGGTTAATAGGAGTCTAGATAAACTCCTAAGGTTCATAACTAAGGAGTATGTTCAAGCTTGGGACCAACTCATTGGATAGGAAGAGTATGCATATAATGACACTATCAACCAAACTACATGAAGAAGCCCCTTTGAAATTATTTAGGGATTACACCCTAGAGGGATATTTGAACTTAGGGAGTTGAAAGATGGAGCCAAAGGAAGTGGCTATGTAGAATATTTTGCACAATCTATGAAGGTGTTGATGGGAATTTATGACTGGGTCCACCAATAAACGTAAGTTGTCACTGGGTATCGGGGTACCGGCCAACTTTACCTGTAAAGGTTGTTTAGAGAAATGAGATTCTCTGGGCCTTCAAGAACCTGAGAGTTAGCTCCCGACAGTGCCGGGGCTCAGTTGGGAGTGTGAATTTTTTGTTTGGGGGGATAGCTAGTTATCTCAGCTCGTCTACTCTGGGGATTTAGGTAAGTGAGGTTTCCTGCAAGTATTCGCTAGTTACCAAATAACTTCAATAGATACACCAGGGTTAGAAGTACTTCATCTACTTATAGTTTATGCCAAACATTCAAAACATCAACCATGCTCTAACATGCTACACTAAATACTGAATAAACATAGAACCAGCAGTTCATACTTATCCAATAGCGAGGGAAAAGAAGTTCATTAATCTACTTAAAACATTAGAGCAAGGGACATAAGGAACATACAACACAAAAAGAATGTTAATCCAGAGATCAGAATTCTAACAACATCATTAAGAGAATCATTCCTTCTTCATTAACATGTTTCTAGTCAGCACTGGTGTGTACAATAATGGCAGATCCAAGGGAGTATTTAACTACTGAGAGCTTCTAACAATAATGGAGCATTGAGCTCTGCCACTAAGAACTAAAAAACTAAAAATGCTATAGCTATGGACTGCAAAATCATCAATTTCACCGACCCTTGAAATGAGGTCAAACTTATTATTTATACACCAGCTTTACCCTAAAACTAACCTAACTCATATTTACACTTTGAACAATATAATATAATTTCTGATGGCTGGTACTACCTGCACCATGCTACAAAAGACCTCGAGATGGAAAAGGCCTGACATGTTAGAAGAATGAGATAAGAAAGGAGGAGTGGAAGAATTGGCCTTGAGAAGAGGGCCTAAAGGAGGAAAGAAGAAATCTTATCCCTGGGGATTGAGGCTACATGACTCATTAATGGAAAAGTAGCTCCTTGTCTTTGATGCACAAGGTGTTATGCTAGAGCGACGCCTTGGGAATGCCACCTATCAGAACCTTTTTTTTGAGCCAACTTGCCTTTATGGGGTTACCCACCTCCTGACATCCTTATTAAATTATTTGAAAGTGATCAGTTTGCTTTGGGAATCGGGACATGGGTTAATTTAAAGAATACAAGAATATTGGATCTGGAATTCTGGGATCCGGAGCTTACACTCCCCAAGAATGAATAAATACAAAATACATATTCTGGTGATCATCTCCAGAACCCAAATAATTTTATTGTTCCTTAGTATCATTGAAGGTTTCTAGGAGCAGGTCGATTCCATCTTTGTTGATGTCCTTAAGGCTAGCCTGATGGTACTTGTCCACCTCCACCTGCTCGCCCAGATCTAGGGTATTTTCTTTAAACTCTATGACCATCTTTTCCATGTCATGACCTTGGAGCACCATGTGAGTTATCCATGTAATTTTTTCTCCATCTATCCCCTCTAGGGATTGATACTGAGATTCCATTAGCTTGTCAAATTTTCCCACGTTGTATTCCTCTGGAGTACATGTTTCAGTACTAAAAGGATCAACTTCGGAGACCTTCAAAATGAATGACTTATATAAATTAAAAGAATATTGAAATTCTTGGAATTTTTCATTCAAGGTCCCTACCAGTTGCTTGATTACCTCCAATGTGAGGTCAAGTCTGGAGTGCTGGGTCTGGACAAAGTCAAAAGACTCCTCTCCCAAAATTCCAGCCTCAGAGACAACTTCTTCTCCGATGCCAATGAGTTCTGCCAACTCAGCCTTCCATGCTTCATAATTTTCAATGTCTCCCTCCCAGATGGAGATATTAGTTTCAGCCTGGTGTAGGATATTGCTAGCCACATATGAGTCTGGGAGTATGGATACTAAGAAACGCTGAATGTTTCTCACTTGTTTGGTAACCCATTCATCAACTGTCTGTGCCTTTCTCTTCATAGCCCATAGTGAATCTATGTCACCCTGAGGGAGCGGTGCCATGAATGTGGAGAATTCTAGTTAAATGGAAGTAATAGGTTGCACAAGCTCTGTTAGCAGCCGCATGAGGTTTTCATTCTTTTCATTTTCTGCCTTGAATTTCTAGGCCTCCTTTTCATAGCATGCCTCTACCCCCTTGGCCGCTTCTTTTAACAGGTCTAATTCACCCTATTTCCCTCTCTTCCCCAAATATATTTTGGTGATGGCATACTCATCAACCTTTTCCATTGCTTTGTCTACATCTAGGGAAGGTGTTGTGATTACCGCAACTATATCTCTGCCTAACCCACTCTAAAGAGTATGGACTGTCTGGGCCTTCTTGGCCTTGGGAGGATTCTGTGTCTGTGTCATCATCTCCACCAAGGAGAGATGAGCCTTGGGTGTTACTGGGGCCTTCCTCTTCTAGGACTCCACCAACCATTATGGTGGTAGTGGTGGCCTTGCAGCTAGAATTTTTTCCTGTAGTTCCCCTCCTGGGTTTTGTTGTATATCCCCGGTACTCTAAGCCATTTCTGACTCCTTTCCTACATTCTTGAGCTCACCAAAAATATTTATCTTAGTAGTGATTATATCATTTTCCCTGATGTCTGCACCCTTAGCACTGTTTGGATCAACATTTATTTCTTTAGGGTTCTGCTCTCCACCTTGATGTTGTTCTTCATTAGCCTCTTCTGCTGGAGTATTTTCTCCTGTTGGTGCATTTTCTGGAGGTGGTGGAAGTAGTGGGCCAATATTTAGTGTTTGGGCTGCTGTGATTACCTCACCAAATGTTACCCTTGGAGGCGGCATTTGGAGAATGGTAGTTGGAGTTATGGTTGATCCCATGGGTCTGGTTTCCCCAACCGATGCCGTTTGCTTATCCGATATTTGCCTACTCTCTGTGGTCTCTGTAATCTATATTTTTGGGACGTCAGAGATGTCTACCTGTTCTTGTTCTTTTCCTTCTTCTACCCAGGCTTCCTGCTCTTGGGTAGCCTCTATTTCTAGGACTTCTTCCTATGCGGTGATCTCTTCTACCAACTTCGTGATATCTCCCTGTAGATTCCCAAATTCATCAGTCCCAAATACATCATCAAAGTCATGTGGAGGGGAGGTCTCTGGGATATCTTTGGGTCTTTTGTCTAGCTCCAGGGAGTCAAAAGAAACAATTTGTATTTCTTGGATGCTTGGCATCCCAAGTTTAGGCTCCACCTTTGGCTGAGGATTAGTCTTCTTTTTCTTTCTCCTAGTTACCAAAGGGGGCCCTGCATCTATCATAGCATCCTGCTCCTCCTCCACCTTGGTCCTTGTCCTCCTACACCTTGGTCCCTATTTCTTGGACCATCAATGCTGCCAGTGAAGGGGAAGAGGGAGGACAGACAGGTATGGTCATACGTACCGAGGTGGCTAGCCGAGTGATCAATTTTTCTTTCATCTACTGGGTGGCTGCCAGTGTCTCTTGCATTTTCTCCATTGTGGGGGTCATAGATGGAGTTCAAAATGGGGTCCCCATTATCATTTTTCCTCTATCCTCCCCTTGCAAGGAGGTTTCAACCCCAGAAGTTGAGCCCTGCACAAATGGGCCAACTTTACGTGTGCTTCTCGGGTATGCCTTCTTAAAGTATGCATGGTTGCATTTGACCACATCATGGGTAAGATCCTCAATTGTTGGACCTTCCTGGGAATTCTAGTCTACTGGAGGGAGAGCCATTTTTTCTACTTCCTTCTCTTTATATTGTGGGTCCACAGTGGACCCGGTGTTTGAGAACTTTTGCAGCTTCAGCCTCTCCATCATCCCAATTGTCATCCAGACAAAGTGCCAGCTCCAGACTTCAAAGTCATCCTGGAAATCTTCCCAAAAATCCTCCATGTGAAATGCATGGGGCTCTGATAACCGGGGAAGTGCCATTGCTATTTTTCCTAGCAGATCAAAGTTCTTCTACGTCAGATAGAATTCTGTTAAGCCCAAACTTTTAAGCTCGCTGTCTACCTCCTTAGCTGTGGCTAGACTACAAGAATAGTTCCCACAGGTGATTGGGAATGGAACATTTGTTACCTTCTTCACCATGAAGAGGGCGTGCAACTCTAAGATCTATCGGCAGTATTCCAAAAGAATTATTTTGTTCCCAAAATGCTTGGGTAACAAATAGGGTTTCCTAGAGAAGTCGGTCACCCGAATATAGGTGTGCTACTAAAATTGAATGTAATAGTGGCCATGACTTCTGACCAAAACCATTGCCTCCTTAGATAGGCGGTATCTAGCATCCCGAGTGGGTGTGAGGAGGTTGTAGTAAATGAAGGCATCATTTACTCGACAAAAGTTGAGGAAACTAGCCTCCCATTGGACTTGTGGGAAATAATCCCAGGAAGCATTCTAGCCTGGGTTGACCCTGAGTATACCTACTATGAGTAGCCTATTTGTGATGGGGAATTATTGTGCCAGAGCCTAGAGAACATAGGACATCATGTAAAATTTAGAGGTCCGGGTGACCTGGAGAAACTGTGAGTCCACATGATTTGAGATGATGGTGGCCCAATCAAAATATTGCTCACCAGAGGAGATGCCCAATAAGAAGTAGTACATCCATGCTGAGAATTCTTGGGAATGGGGTTGTCTGAAGACCCTGCATAATGCAATAATATTCATTTGTATACTTTCTTTGAAATTAGTCTGGTGGATTTCTAACTTCATCTTCTTGAAGTCCCTCCTTGGCACCTTAAGCCAATTATTATTTAGATACTGCCAGGCCATGTGTTCTAGTTATAGAAATTATCCCTAGGCCATGGACCAGGTGAGGATGGCTACTTCATCAAACTTGGGAATCCCCAGACCTGACTAAAAATTTGCAGCGTCCAAAGACACCATGGGGGTTGGATATCTGGTTGAGATCAAGGCAACAAGCATGATGGCTCAGATAGATGAATTTTAGTGTGCAGCCAAAGTAAGAATAAGTTCTGGGGCTTGCACAGAGTAGGGGAAGCAAGAAACTTTGAGAATCCTAGAATTTTTGATATTGATGGCCAATGGGTCCCCAACCGTTCATTGGATATACATAATTTTTACTAGGGCTGCATTTCTGCCCACATTCAAATGCTGGTGTCGGTAATCAACTGAACCTTGGAATCAACCTTTGATCCCATGATAGTGTCTCCCTTCAAGTCCTTCATGGTTAGTGGGAGCTTTTGCAGGGCCCTCTTGATCTTAGTCTTGATGGCTTCCCTCGTGACTTTTGCAGTGGGGAGATTTGGAGTCCCAGGTGGAGAAGATGTGGATACCTCTAACATGATTAATGAGTTTGATGCTGGAAACTTGCAGAGCAAGATGACCATCATAATTTATACAAGACAAAACATTACTCCAGGATCCAGAGATCTTACTATCACATCGCGTCTTCACCTGAAAATGTTAGTTCATGTCAAATCCTGAAAAGATATGCATATGATGAAGACTTAGGAATTTGACCACTATTCGGGCCCCTGGGGATTCCAGCTCATATGATGAAAGTGGGATAGGGGCTGAATGAGGACATAGGACCTAGAGTCTGAAAAACCAACCACTGGCTGACATGGCTTGAAGATGCGCTATACTAGGCTGATGTGGATGTCACATGGTCATGTAGTAAATGGGAGTTATGGAAACAACACCAACAACTGTCCAAACATGTGCAAAGTGAAAGCCACTTGGCTGGACTTAAATGCGTGCATGGGAAATTAATTTTCCATTAAGACTGGTGACTCTACTGAGGAGATAAAACTGCCATGGTTCAGACCAGCAAGGAGCCGAGTCCAACTAGGTGGTATTTTGCCATGTGGGCGAGCTCACAAATTTAGGAAAATGTGGACAAGGGCATGGTAAGCTCAACGTGATACCAGAAGGATATACACCAAAAATATAGTAAAGTATAGGGGGCGAAGGGATGAAACATATATACATAATTTATAGACATTTACATAATATATAAAAGAACTATAGAATGCACAAGAAACCAGCCTAAACTACAACCACACAGAGGGAGGATGACCCTCTGTTAGTGCCAACCCACCAATGGGAGGTGACCAAAACTAGAGATGAAAACCACAAATGGAACTAGAAACAAACAAGAAACAAAAAGGAAATAAAACCCAAAAAGAAAACAAGAATTGGGAAACCAGAAACCAGAGAGAAAAAGATGAAAGCTTACCTGGAATGCGAGAAATGTGGGAAGGACAAACACTGAAACATTCTACAACAAGATAACCTTCAAAACCACCACATGCATGCACTGTAAACCACTGGTAAATTTCCACTAAATACCGGGAGCAAAATCTTGTTTAATCACCTTGATTCACCTTAATCTCTCTAAATGCTCTAAGTGTTTGATCGCGGTGAATGCAAAAATGACAGGTAACTTCTATTTATACCCTTAGGTAAAAATGCATTGTGTTCCTTCCACAAACCTTGGAACTTGCAAAATTCTAAACTTCAGGCCTGAAGATTCCTTGCAACCATATCTTCTCGCAAAAGAAGACATAATGGCAGACAATCCCTAAGTCCAAAATCTAGCTTTCGAAGAGACAAACAAACTCTGGGACTGGGTCCCAGAGACACAAGAAGACACCAGAAAAAGAAAGACACCCTCACAGAAGAAAATATCAGAGGGAAAAAAAAGAAAGAAAAATAAAACAAAGGAAGATCAAAAGAGAAAAAAGGGGGACCCAACATTTTGCCTACAAAATGTAGGGACGGGTATGCAAGGCATAATAGAAGGAAGTGCATGAGATAGTAAGGAATAATTTGAATGAGAATACTGAGAAGATAAAGCACAAAGTGGAAGAAAGAAAAAGGGATATCCAATTCCAATTAGGGGATCTTGTAATGGTCCATCTGAACAAGGCAAGATTGCAGAAAGAAGTGCCTAATAAGCTACAGATGAGAAGGATTGGCCTATGTACCATTCTGGTCAAATATGGAACCAATGCATATAAGGTGGAACTTCCAGAGGATGTTGGTTTATCTCCTCTATTCAATGTGGTAGTTTTGGTTTCATACAAAGGTCCTATGATAGATCCAGATCAAAGTTTGACTGAGGTGATACAAGAAGTGGAGGGACTAAACATACCCTCTACACCTTCCAAGGAAGCAGAGAAAATACTAGATTTAAGAGTCTATAAATAGACTAGGAAGAAGGATTAAAAAGAACATCTGGTGAAGTGGCATGGACAAGCTGATGCAGAGGCTACATGGATCAGGGAGATAGATTTTGAGAAGTTAGGCATTGATTCCAGCTTGCTCAATCCAAGGATGGATTAAAATCTTTCTATTTGGGGAGGATGGTGCAGGAGGACCTAGGCTAAATCCTATCCATATTGTTTTTTTTGTGGCTTGTACTGACCCTATCCAAGCTAGTTGTTTTATTTTTTACCTTAGAAGGTCTTGCATGTTTGTACCTAGTTGTATTAGACTAGGATCAATCCAACTAAACGTTTAAGGTTTTGAGTGTGTTTAGTGTAATTTAGCGTAAAATAGGAATTTGGGGTCAAGAAGCCTAGAAGGATTAAAATAGATTAGATTTGTTCCTAAGAAGGACTTTATGATGTTTTTACATCATCTCATAATGATTGGAGGTCATTAAACTAAGTTTTCATCAAAGATGTAAAAGTTGCTAAGATGTTGCTTGACAACATTTTGCAACTTTGCAATGTTGTCCGACAACATTGTCAAGCTTGATTTCATTCAGTGAGTGGACAAGTTAGTTAGTTCAACTGGCCTAAAAAAACATAAAGGGAATATTAAACTATGAGGAGGCCCATTTCCCGAGGCTATGTGGTATGAAGAAGATTTGAAGTTGTTAGATTTTTCTCTGCAACTCTATGTTCAGTATACAGTGAATGTTTTTGATTTCAGGCAGTAGTTAATGGATTGAATAATCAAGTTTTGTGTTGGATTATTGTAGCTAGGATAGTTTCAGTATGTTTTTCTTTGGTGGGAAGTTTCTAAGGGTTCATTTGCATAGGTTAAAAAATTATTTTGTTAGTGTATAGTCTGTTGGTGTCGTCCAAGCAGTTTTGAGAAAAATGGCTCCCCCATAAATCCACAGTTAATTTCATCATGGAATGGAGGAATATGGAAGGGGAGCCTCTTTATAGTGTATATATAGTAGGAGAGGTTCATGAAAGTTGTTTAGTTAATTTTCATGGCAAGCCCTAGGTGAGATTGGAGTGCCCGGCTAGGAGATTTCTATTGATCTATGGTGTTTGATTGCAGGGATACCATTGGGAGAAAGAAAACAAGCAAGGTTTTGTAAAACTAGAGGTAATACAGATCCCTCCTAGGAAGGAGAAGGCTCTACCAATCCATCTTGATACATTTCCAAGCATAAATCATCTGACTGCACTTATTTCACCCAATTAGCCCTAGTTGTCCTTAATTCTAGGAATCTATTGTATAGACACCCTAAGACCTAAAAAATCATTTGAGTCATGGAAAAGGGTATCTTAATACCCACTCTTTTTTTGGGTTGTTTGGGGTTATTTTGAAAGAATTGGGAAAAACCTGTCAGATAGGGCTAGTAGAAGCATTAGGCCTAAAAGCCAAGATTGAAGGTAAATTGAGAAATCATTTGGAAAAGTTATGTTACCCAGTCACCAATGGGATTGTATGGAGCCTAGGAATATTTAGAACATGAGAAGTATCATTGAAGACACTTGTAGAGTTGAGAATTTGAAAATGTACTTGGAACCATCGAAGAAGGAGTGAAAGAGTGTAATGCAATTTGGTGATAGTTGTCTCCTTGTGAAGCATAATAGCTACCTACTCTCATAGTGGTATTGGATTAGTCCAATACTAGTGTATTAAGGAATAAAGAGACCCTAAGAGGAAGCATAGGGTCTTGAGAAGGCTAGGAATAGTGGAGGTCCTAGGAAGCTTGTGCAAGCACACTTGGTCACATCTATCAATTTCTATGTTTGTGTACTGGTTAGTAGATATATTTTTTTGGTTATAGAAGGGATATGAGTGACTTATGGATTGATTATGGTGATTATGGAGATTTTGGATAGAGGGAGGCCAATGGCCTGGGGGAGTTTGGAGCTGGTGGAGATTTATAGGGACCTATATTTGACCTTTTATTATGGTGGGAAACACATAGGGAAGAGTGTAGGGTTTTTGACCTCATCACAGGTGTGGGAACATGAGCATATTTCTATGATGTGACCAATGGGAATGGTGGAGAAATGGGAAAATCAATTAGTTGTATATAATTAGGGAGGGATGGTGCATTAAGAGCACATGGATGATGTGGACTACTGGAGAGTGGCACATGATGAGCTCAGGGGTGATATCACATGGAGGCCCTATATGGGGATAGAGGGATGGATAGAGGAAAAGAGACATGTATCATTTATGATCACACCAGTATACATCACTAGCTGATGTGAGCACAATATAGAGAGATACAAACCAAACAAGGTTGAAACAATTTTGATTTATTTAGGATGTGCCCAAGCTTAAGAAAAGATTTCATCGGGTGACATGGAAGAGGGTGAGAGAGTTTGGGAGGTCACTAGATCGGAGAGTGTTACTAACCCAGTGGAGGGAATTGAAACTAGTAGATTGATATTTTTGGGGTGGGATAGGTGATCTTGGGGTTATAAATATATACAGGGCTTGGTTTAGGGCTCCTCAAAAAGTGGAAAGATCAAGGTTAACACTATTGAGGGTCAAATAGAGGGAGGAAAAAATAAAAGGTAGGAAAGTGGGTGTATATCAATCCACATAGAGGAGGGAAATGATAGTGGTGGTGCAGGGGGCTAGGGATGCAACAAGAGTGGGCAGAGCACCATGAGGATGGGGAGGAGGAGGGAGACAAATTGTTGGTGGAGGGGGATGAAGACAAGGGGGAGTTGTTAGAGGATGATGCCAGACATAAAAGGAAGTAGAATAGGGAGGCCACATTAGGAGGAGGTGGTATCCATGGAGGTGGATGAGGGAGGACATACACCCCCAAATGTAGGAGGATATGTGCCACTAACATCATCTAGATCTTGTGGAGGACAAGTGCCAACTCAAGTAGAGGGAAAAGTAGAAACATAGGTGGAGTCATCATCCTGGGCTAGGGATGCTACAACATCATAGATTACATTTTTATAGGAGTATTTGGATATATCAAATCAAATACTTAGGGAGATAGTGCCACAGAGAGATGATATGAGACAACAATGAGATATGCTACGTGGAGAGATATATGCCATGAATTGAGAGAGACATGTTAGAAGTGGAGAGAGATGAGATCATATAGTAGAGGGATACTCTATAGGTCAAATACAATATTTTGATCATAGAAAGAGAGACACTATTGTACAAGAGGGATGCCAGGTAGTGGTGGGCCAAGATGGGCTCAATAGACAAAGAGACAACTTGTTAGAGGAGAGGGACACCCTATTGTGAAAGAGGGAGGCCATACGATAGGAGATGTAGAGGATATTTAATGAGATAGATAAGTTATAGAAAACTATGGATGCTATGGAGTTATTCTAGTTGAGGATTGATGAGTAGGAAGAGGGTTACATGAGGGAATTATAGGAGGCTCAAAGATTGGGAGGAGGGGAGGAGAGTGTGATGTTGATGATGAAGGAGACCGGGGATTTATTTGGCCAGGTAGGGTTTTATCAAGTGACATACTAGGAGGTAGTGCCACTAGAGAGGAGGGAGGTATATGTTCCTCTTAGGAAGGCCAACAGTTCATCACATGGTGGATCTAGTAGACATACAAGTAGTTCAAGAAGAATCACCCACTCTCATAGGACAAGACATAGTCATAGGGTGATGAATAAGTCAATGGGATCTATACAAGTTGTATATGGACATGGGCAAGACATACATGGGATAGGTCATGATGATACATGTAACTTAGTTCCACAAATAAAAATACCACCCTAGCCCATTGATATAAAAAAATAGGGGGATGATAGAAAGAGGCCCCTCATCTAGCACCTTGCAGAGTGATGATTTGATAATTTTGTTTATCACATATGATTTTTTGTTTTACACTATACCCACGATGTATCTCATTGACATATGGATGTACTTTTATTGATTAAATATGGATTGTGATAAATTTGTATATGTTTTAACACATTTTGGAGATATGGAAGGTGTTATGCCCTGCATACCCATCCCTACATTTTGTGTGCAAAATGTTGGGTCCCCTCTTTTCGCTTCTGGCTCTTGCCTTATCTTCTGTCTTTTTGTTTTTGTTGTTTTCTTCTCTGGGTTTTCCCTCCTATGAGGTTTGTTTTCTTTTTCTTTTATCTTTCATGTCTCTGAGACCCGGTCCCGGAGTTGGTTTCTTTTCCAGAGCCAGATTCCAAACTCTGAGATTCCCCTCCATGGTGTCTCTTCCTCACAAAGGGGTATGGTTGCATGACATCCCCGAGCCCAGACTCCAGAGGTTTGTTTGTTCTAGAGTTTGTGGGAAAGAAGGTAACTTTCTTTTTACCTTGGGTATAAATATAAATTACATATCACTTTCACAATTATCATGATTAAACACTTAGAGCTTTCAAAGTGATTCCTTGGTGATTTGAAGTGCGATTGAGTGTGAATTACTCTGAGCTTAGTGGATAATTACGAGTTGATTTTTGGTGACTGTTTGTGATTGTTGAAGGTTGAAGTCATTGAAAAGTGGTCCTAGTGCATTCTCTCCTTGTTGTTCTTCAAATTTATAGGTAGGTCCTCTGGTTCCTACCTTTGTTCTTTTGGTTTTAGTTTTGGTTTCATTTTTTTCTGGCTTGTGTTCCTATTTTCCACATTTTCTACTTCTAGTTTTCCACCCATTGGAGGGTTGGCTCTGCCAGAGGGTTGTCTACCCTATGTACAACTTTTTTTTAGTGTACATTTTGTATATTGTCTTAGGGTAGCTTCTGTGCATGTGTTAATATTTTTTATATTTGTGTAAAAATCTGTAAATGGTGTATATTTTTGTATATCACATGTATATATGCATTGGCCCTTAGCCCTCCCATATTCTTTGTGTATATATTCTATATATCCATCCAAGCTTGTGAGTGCCTCACACTTTGTCATGCATATTTTTTTCATGAGGCCAAACTCGTCGAGATGGAGTCACCACGGTTTGAACTCAGCACCTCACTGGTTCAAGCCATGGCAGATTTCTCTCTCATCCATCTCATCACCTTAATGGCAGGATTAATTTCCCATGAGTGGGCATTCAAACCATGTCCCATCTAGAATTTAATTCCCCTGTATAAGCCCACTTGTCACCATAAATATCTTAACACCACTTGTCACCCCACCAAGTGCCAACATACATTGACCAAAGTATGGTTTATTACCAGTCACATCGGCAATGACTAGTTTGTCTAGACTCTGGGACTCCAGCAACACCTTGTCTTCCACTTCTTCTGACCACCTTGTTAAAACGCTCCAGAATGCTAAGTCATGTTCATTCTAGATACCCTGGAATTTTTGATGTATGTACTAATGCTTGTTTGACAAGTGCGGGTTGGTGAAGAATCTCTCAGAGTTGTAACTTATTTTTATATATATGTCCTGATGGTTCTCTGGTCTTGCAGGTTGTGGATAGATTGATCGAAGTTGTTTGACATTATTGCCCCTTATGATAGTCTAGAACTACCTACCACTTCCACCTGGGCAACTACAAAGTCCAAAATGGAGAGAATGTTAGAAAAGCTGCCTTTAACCTCCAAATATCCAAAGGAGAGAGCTATTGCGAGGTCTAAGGTGGACTCCAAAGTCTAGGAAGTAACAGATACGAACCCCGGAACTTGGGCCAAATTGCAAGGTATGATCCAGACCATTTACAGGTTAAAGGATGAAGGGGACAAAATGACCACTTGTTTGGCCGCCTCTGGCATCATAAAGGCTACAAACTTTCCATGTTCTATGTAGTCACCAGAATTAATAAAGCAGCTGGCAATACTATACAATGCACCTACTTGCATAGTTCTACTTCCGGATCCTTGACCATTATAATACCCCACCACAATCATTAGCCTCAATGCTCCAACTTTTGCTTCTAGATTGGGGATTCCTCAATTCAAAGGGTCTGCTGTCATCACCCAGGTTGACTCACTAAAGGAATTTGGTGAGGTCAAAGGCATTTCCTGGCAACACCTCAACAGTCAGTGGCTGAAGTCTCCAAAGCGAGACCACAAAAGAATGAAGTTGGAAATTCCCCACGGGTATTTCAAAGAGCCTATCCAGGCGGGTATAATCTTTCTATGCAGGATCTTTGGATGGCCCCACACCTAGGAATTCTTGGCATAGATGTACTATTTTTATACTGCATCAAAACCCATAATCGAACCTTTAATTGGGAAGCTATTATAGCTAATCACATGGATACACAAATGAAGGCGGTTCTCAAAAATTCCCAATTTTACATGACATCATATGTGCTGTGGGAGTTAGCACAACAAAGGCTAGATTTTCTAGGTTTGGGAACAGCTGGGGAACTCAGGAATGGTCCAGGGCAAGTTATCTAGATTATCAAAAACTATGATTCGATCGCATGATTCCATCAAAATGGTGGATGAATTCTAGAACAGGGCTGGAGAAGTTGAGGAGGCATTGGAGGCTGTCTGCAGTCGGTGGGATAGAATCCAGAGTATAGATGAACAAAGCATAGGCCAAGTATTGGAAGCTTGGGAAAAATCATAGGAAGTAATAAAGTTCTCTGGACTCCAGAGAATCTTATCAACCACATATTGGTTTTATTTATTCATTCTTTTGGAACACAAGTTCCCGGATCCCAAAATTCTAGATCCCACATTTTTGTATTCTTTAAGTGACCCATGTGCCAGTTCCCAAGGCTGACTGGTCACTTTCAAGATAGTTAATAAAGGTTGTCAGAGGATAGGTAACTACAACAAGGTACATTAGTTTGGCAAGAGGTTTTCTGACAGATGGTCTTCCCAAGGTGCCGCTTCAATGTTACACCTGGCGCATCAGAGACAGGGTGCCACTTTCCCATTTATGAGGTATGTAGCCTCGATCCTTGGGGGATTGGATTTCTTCTTTCTCCTCCTAGCTCTCTTCTTGAGGCCAATTCTTCCACTCCTCTTTTCTTGTCTTATTCTTCTAAGATGTCAGACCTTCTCCATCTTGAGGTCTTTTGTAACGTGGTGCAGGTAGTACCAGCCACCAAAATTAATATTATATTGTAAAGTGTAAAATAAGTTAGGTTTAGGTTTAGGTCAAGTGATGTGTATAAATAATAAGTCCGACCTCATTCCAAGGGTCTACAAAATTGATGATTTTGCAGTCCATAATTAATAGAAATTTGGTTTTCTCAGCTCAGAGTTGCAGAGCTCAATGCTCCATAGTTTCAAAGCTTTCAGTAGTTAGATGCTCCCCTAGAGCCACTATTGTAACATGCACTAGTGCTTGCTAGAAAAGATGTTAATGAGGAAGCAAGAGTTCTCTCGATGATGTTGTTAGCATTCAGTCTTCCAGGTTAATGGTATTTTATGCTTTGTGTTCTTCATGTCCTCTACTCTGATACTTAAAGTAGATTAATAACCTCCTTTCCTTTGCTACTGATAAAATATGAACTGATGGTTGTATATTTCTTCGATATTTAGTGTAGTGTGTTAGAGCATTTTTGATGTTTTGAATGATTAGTATAACTATAGGTAGATGAAATCTTTCTAACTCTATAGTATCTTTTGAAGTTTATTTGAAAAATGAATGTGCACTTGCAGGAAACCCCACTCACTTGAATCCCTAGAGAAGACGAGTTGAAGATAACTAGCTATCCCCCTCAAACAAAATAGTCACATCTCCCAACTAAGCCCTACACTATCGAGACCTGACTCTCACATGCTTGGAGGCCAAGGGAATCTCATTTCCCCAGACAACCTTTACAGGTGAAGTTGGCTGGTACCCAGGTACTCAGTGACAACTTACCTCTATTGGTGGACCCGGTCACAAAGTCCCATCAACAGAAACTAGAACTAGAAGGAGGGCATGAACTCATCCCCCTCTGAGGATTCAGATTTTACACCGCCCGAGGGTTCCCCAAGCCATAGTTTTAGGATTCAAGCCTTCAGTGGGATTGGATCATTCTCACCAGCAAGATTTGAAAGAGTCCTTAGATTAGCTCCCAACCCTAGAAGGTTTTTTAAACTTGAGCCTCTTGCTTGAAAGAAACGAACCCCAAAAGTTAAGTCACCCACCATTGTCTAGGGATCTAGCATACCATCGAATACCCAAGTCCCCTAGATGATCCCGAGAACTAGTGATCAACCTAGTCAAAACCCAACTCCCCTAATGGCTACATATTTTGGAAATACCAGGTCCCCAATGGGAATGTTTTTGGGTGCAGCCAATGATTTACCTTTGCACCCAAAAAATATTTGTCCCTGATATGAGCACTTAGGCTCACAAATCACAGAAGAGGATCTACAAGAATACAAGGATGCCATGAAGTGACACCGGATCCAACATTAATACATTGTGACCCGGATGTTCCCTTTGTCTCTAGGATAGAATGAACTAAATTGGTACCTTAATCTTCCTGCCAACTCCATCAATAGTTGGCAAGACATGGAGGATGCCTTCCTGGCTACCTTCCGCATACACGTGGACCCAACATGGTCCCATAGCCAGTTCATTTCTATTAGGAAGGAACCAAATGACCCCTTGTAGCATTCAATCACTAGTTCCAACACACCTTGAAGTAGTGCATGGGTCCCTTCATCCCATCCATAGAAGTGACTATCCAGACCTAACTCAACACGATGGACCCCTTCGCTGCCACTCTCCTCTAGAGAACTACCACCCTGGGCGACCAGGATACTTTGGCAAAGGTTTATAACCTAGCCTTAGAATTGTCTCGTGGCCTTAACAAATCCCCAAGTAGGATTGGGTAGAGTACACCATTCAACATGATCCCTAGCAGAACTTCTTACGTCGGGGGATATAACCCCAATCTGGAAATAGGAGCCCCTACGATGGCCATGAATACCCCACCACCACCTATAGACCAGTAGGACCGGTACATATATCCATCGTAGACCTAGACAATACTAGGTCTAGAATCTTTCCCCTGGAACCAGCCATAGTAAATGAAACAACCACAGACACAACTTCCTGGAGTGTCTTTCTTCTAGTCATCCATGGTTGGAGGATTTCTGCCCTTGACTTTGGTGAATGCTGTCGCTTTCCCAGGGAACCAGCAACAACAACCGTCACACTATGAAACAAATACTCAGTTGACTATCAAGGTTGAATCTCTCTAGAAAATGTTTTCTACACTGACTGTGGACATGGGTCAATTGAAGGTGGAGTCCTACGCACCCCAGAATTCCAATGCCCAGAGAGGAAATATTTTATCCAGCCAATGAAACAACAATGCCAGAGGAAGAAATTTCAACAATGGGCCTCGGCTCAACCAACAACAATGGAATAACAACACAATATCAAAGGTCCCCCTTTGAACCAAAACACCACTCAGAATGGTGCTGGACCATCCCATTTCATTTCAGTTGCAGACTTCCAACCCATGACCAATTGGTGTAGATTGCATGACACAGGCTCCCACAATGAGGTAAACTATGCCACATTGGAGCAATTCATCATAATTTCCCAGCTGGATAGACAAAAAGCATCTGATCCTACTCCCCCATAGCCTCCTATGCAAGATCCCACTCACGGTGCATTCATATGTGAGACCATCTTCTTTGGGACTGCTAGAGAAGACAAAGAAGAATCCAATCTATAGGGATTCTTTGATGAGTCAATTCTAGCCTTTGAGGCCAACACCTTCAGTAACCCAAGGGCTCCTTACAACACTCAAAGTTAGGCTAGTAAAGGACCAATTTATATTCCCACACCTCCCAAGGACACTCCTCCCTAGAACAGCATGACCGATCGGTGTGTCCCTCCAAAAGGCCCTAGCTCTAACCAAGCAAAGGACCTGGCCGAGGGGAGCCCCCAATTCCCGGGAGGAAGGTTTGACATCATGAGGGTATTAGAACAAAACACCACCTCCATGACCTTGATGGAGGTTTTACTAAACTATCTTGAGTAGAAGAAGTCTCTTCTGAAGCTCTTGGGAAACCTGGAAGCTGTCAGTCACCCACCCAAGATTGTCTCTTTCAAGGACGCTAACGTGACTGTCTTCTAGGGAAATACTAAAGAACCTCCCTTCCTACTAGGCCTGAACATACAAGGGAAAAATATACATAACTACCTAGTAGCTTTTGGGGCTTCGGGAAACATCATGCCTTTATCCATATGCCAAAAGCTTGGATTTTGCCACACCCCATCCAAAGGTGTAGTAATCCAACTGGATAAAACTGCTATGAAAATGGTGGGTAAACTAAAGAATGTCAGGATTCACCTTATCCAAGACCCTAGGATAGCTAGCACGATCGACATCCAAGTGGTGGACATCCTAGAAACTTATGGGATGTTGCTAAGTCAGAATTGGTCTAAGTCCCTAAACGGATACTTTTTGACCGACTTCTCCCACTTATGGCTCCCCTGGGAAGGAGAATCTAACAAGATCTAGGTTGAAAGTGAGCCCCGAATGAAATAGGCCCTCACCAAAGTTGGGAGGGTGAATGAGGTCTTATTCTCTGAGACTTCCCCTAGGGTGTACCAACCCCTTGAGATCCTAACATTTGATTTCACCCTTAGGGAGGATCCCATAGTTCTACAGAGAACCTAGGACCTAGAAGAAAAATTGAGGTTGAGGTTAACTCTTAGGGTGCCGCAACGACCCCCGCCACACTCTTGTTTGACACTTGGTGCCAGGTGCACTACTAAAAACATTTGGAGCTAGAGTGTGAGCCTTGCCTTACCACCACCACCTGACACATTGATGCCCTACAAAGAAAAGAACATACAACTGATTCCCTAGGACTCAGTACTTCTACTGGCGGCACCTCTTTGACATCATTTGTCTAGGAATCCCAAACATAAATATCTCAAGAGGTAAACCTCACCCACGTACCATCAGCACCAGAGGGAAATCCTCCCAAGCCTCCCAAAAACAATCCAAAGACCACTTCATCTTCTCAACCCCAGATTACAAACGACGATTTGTGGACCCTTAAGTTCGATGGGTCCTGATCCAAACAAGGCCATGGGGCCGAAGTAGAATTAATCAACCTACGGGGAAAATACTTTCTTGTGTCTTACAGGCTGTAGTTCAACTGCATGAACCATGTCACGGAGTACAAGGCCTTGGTCCTTGGACTCCTATTTGCATTAAGGAAAGGAATCACTCACCTCCAGGCCCTGGGTGATTCAAAGTTGATTGTTAAACAAGTCTGGAGTTAGTACACTTGTCATGATAAGAGGTTGGCTACCTACTGAAACTGGGCATGGAGCCTTATTAAAGATTTTGATGCCTTCGGTATTGATCTTATTCCCCAGAGATGGAATTATGTCCCAGATGCCCTTTCCATTTTTGCTAGTACACTTGAGCCCATGGCCGGCTCATGACTCTGGAGATTTTCCGTTGAGATGATTCCCACCCTGTCCATTCCAGATAATGTCACCCATTTTTAGGTCTTTGAGGATGATCAACATATCATGGCCTTCATGGCCAATGCTGGTGTCTTCAAGGACCAGATAGTGGAAGAAAGAGACCACGATGACACTAGGAAGGGTGATGAAGATGATGGAATTATGGATCTACCAACCAACACCATTCCTAAGGGGATGGTCACACTTAAAGAAATCTTTGACTTGGACCCTCAGGGCTCGGAAAATATATCATCCTCCTTTGAGGGAGGAAAATTTGAGAAAGTGAACATCAGCCAGCCCGATGAAGAGAAAATGATACACACCGGAAGCTCCTGCTCCTCTGAGGAGAAGGAGAAGATTCTCGCAGTTCTTTGAGAATACATAGACATGATCACATGTGGTATGAGGATCTAAAGACATATGACACATCTATCATGACTCATACTATCCCACTCAAATCTAATGCTAAACCTTTTTGGAAAAAGCAACGGCCGGTCAACCCACTGATCAAGCCCTTGATTTACCAGGAGGTTTAGAATCTACTGTCAGCCCAGATAATCTTCCCAATATAGCATATTACATGGGTGGCCAACCTGGTCCCTATGAGGAAGAAGAGTGGTGAGATCCACCTTTTTTATGGATTTCCAAAATTTGAACAAGGCCTCCAAGAAAGATAATTACCCTCTCCCCTCATTGGATGAGGTGTTATAGATAGTGAACGGATCCCAAATGATGTATTTCTTGGATGGGTACTTCAGATATAACCAAGTCATGGTTAAATATGAGGATAGAGACAAAATGACATTCACCACAAAGTGGGGAATGTTTTCCTACTGGAGAATTCCCTTTGGCTTGATTAACACAGGGGCTACATTCTAGAAGGCCATGGAAATTGCATTCGAGGGCCTTGTGAACTGGTGCATAATCATCTACATGGATGATTTGACCATCTTTTCCTAGGATAGGTGTGATCATTCTACCCACCTCGCCCAGATTTGTGAGAGATATTGCTGGTATGGAATATCCCTCAACCCCAAGAAATGTATATTCAAGTTCACTGAAGGGAAGTTTCTTGGGCATATTGTCTCTGAGAAGGGTATATCCATTGACCTTGAGAGAGTTGAAGCACTGCTAAACCTGCAAATGCCCAAAAGAAAGAAGGAAATGAGGTCTTTCTTCAAAAAGATCAACTTTGTCCAGCGGTTCATCACTGGATTTGCCAAGATTGTAAAGCCACTTAACAAGATGATGAAGAAGGATACTAAAATTGAGTGGAGTCCTAAAGAAAAGTGGACATTCACCCAGATTAAACAAATGATAATGTAGGCACCAATTCTGGCTAGTCTAGACTACTCCCTCCCTTTCTACATTTATTCCTTTACTTTTTCATATTCTACTGCGGCAGTGTTGACCCAAAAGGTTGAAGGGGAAGAATGAATGATATCTTTCATGAGCTCCCCCTTTAAGAATGCCAAAGTTTAGTATTCATCATTGGAAAAGCAGGCCTTTGCTCTTGTTCACGCCGTGAAGAAATTCTGACATTATATTCTCTGGAGCAAGGTGCATGCCATCATCTCAGACCAGGCAGTGAAATCTCTACTAATGTAGAGTGAATTGGGTGAAAGATGTGGGAAATGGATGGCCATCCTCCAGGAATACAATTTGGAAATGCAACCCATGAAAATAGTCTGAGGCTAGGGACTATGTAGAGCAATGGCAGAAGGGACCCCCCACATCGAATGTCAGACATACACAGTGGAGTCTATCACTCAAGATCCATGGTACACTGATCTAGTGTACTTATTGTTAAATAATAGATGCCCAAAGGGGTTGCCTTTGAAAAAACACCATGCCCTATGGCTGAAAAGTGCACACTTCATGATAAAATACTCCACGCTTTTATACAGGAATTATGAGGGAGTGTACCTCTAGTGCATCGATAGGGTTCAAGCTGCAAAAATAATTAAAGAATTCCATGGGCTATTTGGAACTGGACATGGCTTAGTGGATGCCATTTCTCATCAGATCCTTCAGGCTAGATACTATTGGCCTTGTATCTTTAAGGATGTCTACACTCATGTCCAAAAGTGCCATACTTGCCAAACTGCGACACATCATGAGTGTAATCTGGCTATGCCATTGCAGCCAGTTTTTGAAGCTAGACACTTTGCCCAATGGGCATTTGACTTCATCAAGGAGATCAACCCCAACTCATCTGCCAACCATTGGTACATCCTAATTGCTATCGATTACTGCACTCGGTGTCTGAAGACATACTTTGTAAAAACAACATGGCAGACGTAGTTATCAAATTCTTGGAAGAAAACATCGTCACAAGATTTGGAATGCCTTTTGCTATAGTGTGTGACAATGGTTTGAATTTTTCTTTAGCACAACTACTAGAATGGATCTATGACCAAAAGATCACTCTAAAGTTCTCTAGAAACTATTATCCACAGGGAAATGGTGTTGCTGAATCAATTAACAAAAAATTGCTTGAAGTAATCAAACACCTATTAGAATAGAATTCCCAGGATTGGCACCGAAATATGAGATTCACCCACTAGGAAGATCACATTTGAATTAAGGCCACCCCAGGGACATCCCCATTCCATCTAGTTTACGGCTAGAACCCAGTGTTCCCCTTTAACTTACAAATCCCAGTTTTGCAGTTCATGTAGGAATTCAACAACCGGGATAATGTTGTGGAGGTTTGGCTCCTAGATCTGGTGTGAATGGAGGAACAAAGAGACATAGCCATTGAACATTTTGTGTGTCACCAGGCAGTGGTAAAATGATGGTTTAATTGAAGAGTCTAGCATAAGGCCTTTCAGATTTTGAACTTGGTCCTCTTGTGGGATAAAGCCCAGGAAAAGAAAGGGAAGCACACCAAATTCCAACAACTCTGGCTTGAACCATATTTGATCTCAGTGATCTATGGGGAAAATACCTATCACCTCAATACCATGACCGGGGAACCTGTCCCATTACCTGTCAATGGATAGTTCCTCAAACATTAGTTTGACTGAGGTAGATTTGCTCAGAGTTGTACTATATGTAAATCTTCTTGCTTGTAAATATTTCATTCCCGGTGCCCCATTTGGGGTGCCTTGTCTTGTACATAGTTTTTCTAGTGGTCCTCCGGGACCACCCCCTTTCCTTTTCCTTTGATTTTTGTTTTTTTCTTTCTTTTTTTGGGTTTCCAGTGTTTTTCTCCCATCCTATAGGCTGGTTTGCTTCGCATAACATCTAGTCTCTGGGATGGTACTGTCTACATTTATGTTGAATTCAGAATCTATTGTTAACATGGTGGAATTGGTCCGATCTCCATAGTTATCATGTAAGTTTGGCAGCAGGCTATGAGTAATCTTCATCGGATTTATCTATAGAAGTCTGGCAATCAGTTAGAAAAAAATCAAAAGGAACAAGTAATCAGACACACTAAGAGTAGATCGGTCACACTAGTTTGTTGGCCCAAGTCTGAACTTTTAAAATTTTTCCTAGGTTTGGAGTTTTTCTTCCCCATTTAGAAAATTAAGGTGGATGGAAGGGTGAAAGAAGTATCACCGTTAAATTTAGCTAAGCTCAAGCTTAATGGTGAAAGAAGTACCACCCTCCCATCCAGAAAAGAATAAAATAGGAAAGAAAAGATGGGATGAAAAACTTCGGTATCTGGGAGAAATGAGCAAATTAGAATTTGGATCGATGTATTTAGTGCCCCTTCTCTACTTCTCCCAGACGTCATCAGCTTGATTTTGTTTCAAAGCACACACTTCACAATTGACAAAAGACTAAGGATTAAATCATGTATGAGCCAGATCTTCTTAGATGCTTCACGCCTTACAAATAGGATGCTTCGAGTAACGATTGGTTCTAGTTTTGCTAACCAAAGATTTTGCAATTCTCAAATGCACTAAGGCATTTGTCCCAGATAGTCACCATTTGTTATGCCTTGCATACCTGTCACTACATTTTGTGTGCAAAATGTTGGGTCCCCTCTTTTCACTTTTGGCTCTTGACTTGTCTTCTATCTTTCTATTTTTATTGTTTTCTTCTCTGGGTTCTCCTTTTTGTGAGGTTTGTTTTCTTTTGCTTTTGTCTTTTGTGTCTCTGGGACCCAGTCCCAGAGTTGGTTTCTTTTCCAGAGCCGGATCTCAAACTCCAAGATTCCCCGCCACAATGTCTCTTCCTCGCGAAGAGGTATGGTTGCATGACATCCTCAGGCCTGGATTCAGGAGGTTTATTTGTTCTAGAGTTTGCAGGAAAGAAGGTAACTTGATTTTTACCTTGGGTATAAATAGAAATTACATGTCACTTTCACAGTTACCGCGATTAAAACACTTAGAGATTTTAGAGAGATTCCTTGGCGATTTGAAGTGTGATTAAGTGTGAATTACTCTGAGCTTAGTGGATAATTACGAGTTGATTTTTGGTGATTGTTTGTGATTACTGAAGGTTGAAGCCATTGCAGATTGGTCCTAGTGCCTTCTCTCCTTGCCATTCTTTGGATTTCCAGGTAGGTCCTCTGGTTCCTACCTTTGTTCTTTTGGTTTTGGTTTTGGTTTCATTTTTTTCTGGCTTGTGTTCCTATTTTCCATGTTTTCTACTTTTAGTTTGCCACCCGTTGGAGGGTTGGCTCTACCAGAGGGTTGTCCACCCTCTATGTAGCTTTAATTTAGTGTACATTTTGTATATTATCTTAGGGTAGCTTTTGTGCATGTGTTAATATTTTTTATATCTGTGTAAAAATCTATAAATGGTGTATATTTCTGTATATCACATGTATATATGCTTCAGCCCTTGGCCCTCCTATATTCTTTATGTATATATTCTATATATCCCTTCAAGCTCATGAGTTCCTCATGTTCTATCATACAGTTTTACTTCATGAGGCCAAGCTTGTCAAGATGGAGTTGCCATAGTTTGAACTTGACACCTCGTTGGTTCGAGCCATGGTAGCTTTCTCTCTCCTCCATCTCATCACCTTAATGGCATGATTAATTTCCCATGAGTGGGCATTCAAACCACATCCCATCAGAAATTTAATTCCCCTGTGTCAGCCCACTTGTTGCCATAAATGTCTTAACACCACTTGTCACCCCACAATGTGCCAACACATGTCAACCAAAGTATAGTTTATTACCAGTCACATCGACAATGACTAGTTTGTCCAGACTCTGGGGCCCTAGCAAGACCTTGTTTTCTGCTTCTTCCTGCCATCTCGTTAACACGCTCTGGAATGCTAAGTCATGTTCATTCTAGATACCCCAGAATTTTTGATGTATGTACTGAAACTTATTTGACAGGTGCGGGTTGGTGAGAATCTCCCAGAGTTGTAACTTATTTATATATATATGTCCTAATGGTTCTCTGGTCTTGCAGGTTGTGGATAGATTGATCAAAGATGTCTGACATTATTTGCCCTCCTGATAGTCTAAAACTACCTACCACTTCCACCCGGACAACTACGAAGTCCAAAATGGAGAGAATGTTAGCAAAGATGCCTTTAACCTCCAAATATCCAAAGGAGGGAGCTATTGCAAGGTCTAAGGTGGACTCCAAAGTCTAGAAAATAATAGATACGGACCCCAGAACTTGGGCTGAATTGCAAGGTCTGATCCATACCATTTATAGGTTAAAGGCTGAAGGGGACAAAATGGCCATTTTTTTGGCCGCCTCCAGCATCATAAAGGCTACAAACTCTCCATGTTTGGTGTAGTCACCAGAATTAATAAAGCAACTGGCAATACTATACAATGCACCTACTTGCATAGTTCTACTTTCGGATCCTTGACCGCTACAATACCCCACCACAATCATCACCTTGGATGCTCCAACTTTTTCTTTTGAATTGGGGATTCCTCAGTTCAAAGGGTCCGCTGTCGTCACCCGAGTCAACTCACTAAAGGAATTTGGCAAGGCTGAAGGCATTTCATGGAAACACCTCAACAGTCAGTGGCTGAAGTCTCCAAAGTGAGACCACAAAAGAATGAAGTTGGAAATTCCCTACGGGTATTTCAAAGAGCCTATCTAGGTGGGTATAATATTTCTATGCAGGTTCTTTGGATGGCTCCATACCTGAGAATTCTCGGTGTGGATGTACTATTTTCTATACTACATCACAACCCACAACTAGACCTTCAACTGGGAAACTATTATAGCTAATCACATGGATATACAAATGAAGATGGTTGTCTAGAATTCCCAATTTTACATGACATCATATGTGTTGTGGGAATTAGCACAATAAAGGCCAGCTTTTCCAGGTTTGGAAACAACTGGGGAACTCAAGAATGGTCTAGGGCAGGTTATCCAGATTGCCAAAAACTATGATCCAATCCCATGATGCCATCAAAATGGTGGATGAATTCCAGAACGGGGTCAGATAAGTTGAGGAGACATTGGAGGCTGTCCACGGTCAGTGGGATAACATCTAGAGTATAGACAAAGAAAGCATAGGCCAAGTATTGGAAGCTTGGGAAAAATCATATGAAGTAATAAAGTTCTCTAGACTCTGGAGAATCTTATCAACCACATATTGGTTGTATTTATTCATTCTTTCAGAATGCAAGTTCTCAGATCTCAGAATTCTAGATCCCACATTTTTGTATTCTTTAAGTGACCTGTGTTTCAGTTCCCAAGGCCGACTGGTCACTTTCAAGATAGTCAATAAAGGTTGTCAGAGGACAGGTAACTGCAACAAGGCACATCGGATTGACAAGAGGTTTTTTGACAGATGGTTTTCCCAAGGCACTGCTTCAATGTTACACTTGGTGCATCAGAGATAGGATGCCACTTTCCCATTTATGAGGCATGAGGCCTCGATCCCTAGGGGGTCAAATTTCTTCTTTGTCCTCCTGGCTCTCTTCTCGATGCTGATTCTTCCACTCCACTTTTCTTGTCTTATTCTTCTAACATTTTAGACCTTCTTTGTCTCAAGGTCTTTTGTAATGTGGTGCAGGTAGTACCAGCCACCGAAAGCAATATTATATTGTAAAGTGTAAAATAAGTTAGGTTTAGGTTTAAGTCAAGTGATGTGTATAAATAATAAGTCTGACCTCATTCCAAGGGTTGGCAAAATTGATGATTTTGCAGTCCATAGTTAATAGAAATTTGGTTTTCTTAGTTCAGAGTTGTAGAGATCAATGCTCCATAGTTTCTAAGCTTTCAGTAGTTAGATGCTCCCATGGAGCCACTATTATACCACACACCAGTGCTTGCTAGAAAAGATGTTAATGAGGAAGGAAGAGTTCTCTCGACGATGTTGTTAGCCTTCTGTCTTCTGGGTTAATGGTATTTTATGCTTTGTGTTCTTCATGTCCTCTGCTCTAATACTTAAAGTAGATTAATGACCTCCTTTCCTTTGCTACTGATAAAATATGAACTGATGGTTGTATATTTCTACGGTATTTAGTGTAGTGTGTTAGAGCATTGTTGATGTTTTGAATAATTAGTATAATTATAGGTAGATGAAGTCTTTCTAACTCTGTTGTATCTTTTGAAGTTTATTTGTAAAATGAATGCACGGTTGCAGGAAACCCCACTCACTTGAATCTTCGGAGAAGACAAGTTGAAGATAACCAACTATCCCCGTCAAAAAAAATAGTCACATCTCCCAATTGAGCCCCGCACTATCAAGACCCAACTCTCACGTGCTTGGAGGCCCGGGGAATCTCATTACCCCAGACAACCTCTACAGGAAAAGTTGGCCGGTACCCCAGTACCCGATGAGAACTTACCTCTGTTGGTGGACCCGGTCACAAAGTCCCGTCAACAGAAGGGATCATGTGTATGCATAGGATTTTATACTTTTCATGATGTATGGTTTTATATCTATATTCTGGTGTACTAACATGTTTGTGATGCAATATGTAAGACTCATATGTGATGGTTATATGTTATGATTATGTGATGTGATGCTTATGTATATTATGATTATGCTGATGCGTTTATGGTTATGATATGTTGCTAATGTGTGATATAAAATGTGATGCATGGTGATGATTTTATGATGTGTATTTACATTATTGTGATGCATGATGAGATGGTTTTATTTCTTATGCTTAATGTGATATGTATATGCTTATGATGATTAAATCCATATGTGATTCTAAATGTTTTGTATCTAAAATGTGATGTGGATCATTAAGTACTTAGATGATGAGACTTAATGATATATGACTATGACATGGATGTAATCGTATGATAATGACCTATATGTTATAAATCTAATTGATGTAAATGATGTAATGTTTATAAAAATGAATATAATGCTAATAATATCATAAATTAATGCAATTAATATGATAACTAAGATGTACATTGATGAAGGATGTTCCCCTTAATGCCACAAACACATAACAGAAATAGAGAAGCAACAACAATTTGCAAGAACAAAAAATGGGCTTCTTATTATCTCCACAAATGTGGAATTACAAACTTTCAGAATTACAATATGCAAAGCCACATGGACATTCCCCTTACTATATTTTGTAGGACAAAGCCTTGAATTATTACCCAGATCTACCCAGAACTACCCTAGACAACACTACGGGCCTTCTTTATATAGGCAATTTCTACCGCTCAAAAAGGTTCCAAAAATTTAGCCCATAGGGCCGACCAAACTTAGAATTATTTTATTTTACAATTTATTACATTATAGTCGGCTCAAAATAACTTTTGAAACCTGAACAAAAATTTTGAAGAAAAATTATTTTTTGCCATTTCAGGTGACCCAACTTTCGAAGACCATAAGTCATCGCCAGTTGACCTGATTGACTATTATGAACCCAATTTGGAAAGGCCTCTAAAGCCTTCAAAATTGATTTCAAATTTTCTGTACCCTGCTGCCAATACCGAAAATCTTTAATATCTTCAAAACTAGACCTGATCTAGCCATGAAACTTTACTGGCAGGCTGATAAGACTGAGATGAACCTCCACATGTGAAATTAGAACATTCTAAGATTGTATGACCAACTTACTAAAAATAGCAAGTTTCCATAGATAGTAGCTCTGCACAAGATAGCCCTTATTAAAATATTTAGCTCACTAGGCAATTCTACCTCATATACATTTCCTGAATCATGCTTCTTCAGTATCTTACATGGTCCAAACTTCTTCATTTTTAGCTTGTTATATGTACCAACTGGAAACTGCTCCTTCCGTAAGTGAACCATGACTTCATCCCCAACCTGAAATTCCTTATGTCTCCTTTTCTTATTTGCCTTAGCCTTATGCTATACATTCATTTTGGTAATGTGCTTCCTCACTTTCTCATGGATGTTCTTCAAGTATTCTACAAAATCCTTAGGTTCAGCACTACTTATTTCTCCTTTATCTATCTTCCTCAATTCAGATGTATTTCTTGGACTACTTCCATATACAATCTAGAATGGTGATTTACCAGTGCTCCCATTGAAAGAATTATTGTATGCAAATTCTTCCTGTGGTAAAATCAAATCCCATCCTGTTGGCTTATCTCCAACCAAACATCTCAATAAATTCCCCAAACTCCTATTCACCACCTCTGTCTGTCCATCAGTCTGTGGATGATGTGATGAACTAAACTTCAAATTTGTCTTCAACTTCTTCCATAATGTATGCCAAAAATATCTAACAAACTTAGTGTCTCTATTTGAAACTATGGTCTTTGGAAAACCATGTAGCCTCACCACTTCTCTAAAAAATATTTCTTCTACATGAACGACATCATTAGTCTTCTCACAGGGAATGAAATGTGCCATCTTTGAAAATCTGCCAACTACCACAAAGATTGAACCATGTCCCCGCTGAGTCCTCGGTAAACCAAGAATAAAGTCCATACTGATATCCTCCCAAGGATTCTCTGGTATAGGTAATGACTGATACAACCCTATATTCTACTTCACTCCTTTGGCCATCTGACATACTCTACAACTTTGTACAAAATTCTTCACATCTTGTTACAACTATGGCCAATAATAATTCTCAGTAAACAAAGCAAGGGTTTTAACATGACCAAAATGTCTAGCCAATCCTCCGCTATGCTTCTCCATGATGAGATTCTCCCTCATAGAACTTTGCAGAATGCACAACTGACTCCCTTTGAATAGCATACCATCCCGGATGATGAAATCCAGCCATTTTGTCCTGTCTATAGTAACAGGTTCTGTACAAACTTTTCAAGCTTCACCAAAATCAGGATCATTTGGATACAAATTCTTGAGTTCATTGAACCCAACCACCTCAATCTGTATCTCTGTCAGCAATAGTTTCCTTCTGCTAAGGGCATTTGCAACCATGTTAGACTTTCCACTCCTTTGTTTCAAAAAAAATGTATAACCCTGCAAAAATTCAACCCATTTCAAATGCCTTTGATTCAACTTTCCTTGACTATTCAAATATTGCCAAGCTTGATGATCAGTATACAAAACAAACTCCTTAGGAAGCAGATAATGTCTCCACTTCTTTAATGCCTCAACTATGGCATAAAATTCCTGATCATAAACATAATACTTTCTCTTGGCATCATTTAAATTCTCACTAAAATAAGCAACAGGTTTACCTTCTTGGCTCATAACAACTCCTATTGCAGTACCACTAGCATCACAATCTACTTGAAACAACTTATTAAAATATGGGAGTGATAAAATAGGTTGTTTTGTAACTTTTTGTTTCAATAATTGAAAACTCTTTTCTACCCCATTAGTCCACATAAACTCTTTTCTATCCCCTCTCATTGTTTCAATCAAGGGTCCACAAATAATGCTAAAATTTTTGATAATTTTTTTGTAAAAGCTAGCTAGACCATGAAAATATCTTACCTCAGTAGCACTCCTTGGAGTAGGCCATTCAAGGATAGCCTATACCTTCTTTGGATCCATTTTTAGACCTTCTACTAAAACTACAAATCCCAAATACACTAACTCGTTCTTCACAAAATTGCACTTCTTCAAATTTATCAACAATTTCTCTTCTCTCAGCTTCTCAAATACCATATGAATATGCATCATATGCTCCTCCAATGTCTTACTAAAGATCAAAATATCATCTAGGTAAACAATGACAAACTTACCCAGAAATTCTTTCAGAACCTCGTTCATGAGCCGCATGAAAGTGCTCGGTGCATTGGTTAGCCCAAAAGGCATGACTAACCACTCGTACAATCCTTCCTTTGTCTTCAAGGCAGTCTTCCATTCATCTCCTTCTCTGATCCAAATTTGATGATATCCACTCTTCAGATCTATCTTTGAGAAATACACAACTCCACTCAAACAGTCAATATCATCCATTCATGACAACAGAAACTTGTACTTGATTGTGATCTTATTTATTTCCCTAGAGTCTGTACACATCCTCCACTCTCCATTCTTCTTTGGTGCTAATACCGCTGGTAAAGCCCAGGGACTCAGACTCTCACAGATCAATCCTTTTTACAACTCATGTACTTTTCTGTTCAACTCCTCACTTTCTATAGGTGTCATTCTGCGTGCTACCTTATTCAGAAAACTCACTCCTGGAGTCAAGTCCATCGGATGACTGATCTTCTTGACTAGTGGTAATCCATTAGACACATTATCAGATACAATATCCTTAAACTCATTCAACAAATCTATAACTTCTACAGGAACATCTTCTACTTCCTCCTTACCAGCTTTTGAAATTAAAGCAAAACAAACATGCTCATGCCTCATACCAT
This sequence comes from Thuja plicata, assembly GCA_018584345.1. NCBI lineage: Eukaryota > Viridiplantae > Streptophyta > Pinopsida > Cupressales > Cupressaceae > Thuja > Thuja plicata. Next base: position 3,747,971 of record MU223590.1, read on the forward strand.
CTAGGAACTTTCTTCCATCAATAAAAGTTATTCTTGCACTACCACATACCTTTTCTTCTGTGTCATTCAATGACTTTAGTTTATGTCACACTCCATCCTTTTATCATAGAATAGGTATTCACACGACCATCATGTACAACACATCTATAAAACTGCTATGGTCTACCCAACAACATATGACATACATCCATAGATATGATATCACATAGTACCTCATCACGGTATCACTAATCTTGAACTTCATGAGGCATTATTCATTGACCATGACCTTGTGGTCATCCTGTTCCCAGGCAATCCGATATGGATGTGGGTGTTTCTGTCTCTTGAGCTTCAGCTTTTTCACCATCTCTTCTGATACCAAATTGTCAGTGCTTCCACTATCAATAATCACATCACAACACTTACCCTCACACTTGCACTTGGTGTGAAATAGGCTCCTCCTTTATTCAGGTTCATTCTCACCACTCAGTAGGACTCTTCTGTTAATCAGTGTTTCTCCTCTTTCAGCATCTTCAGAATGTGATGATCTAGCATCTTCATCTACATGTGCAACTCTGGCCTGGCCTTCATTTCTCCTATCTATTCTTCTTTGGCACTAAGGACATTCAAACGCCCTATGAACTTCTTCTCCACAGTGAAAACATGTTCCACATAAGCCTCCTCTTCCAGATCCTTGTCCTCTTCTTCTTCCTCTTTGATCTCTATTATTCTGATCTTGGAAATGATTATAATTGTTTCCTCACTGATTCTTACTGTTATTGGCCTCATCCTTCTTTTTTGGATCTTCATTTCAGCCACCATATGACGATTCACCAGATCTTCCACCACGACCTCTTCCATTTTGTCTGCTCTAAAACTTCTTGTTCAACTTTTCTTCTACTTTCATGACAAACTGGTATGCCTCCTTAATACTGTTCATTCAAACTAGATTCAACTCGTCCTGAATGCTTGGCCTCAACCCATTAACATAACAGACAAATTTTTGCTTATCAGCTTCTGTATGGCCTATTCTGATGAGGATTCGATAGAACTTCTCTGTATACTCCTCGACAGATCTTCCTGCTTGCTTCAAACTTTTCATTTTCTTTAGCAGGTCAAGCTCATAATCAACAAGAATGAACTATCACTTCAAATTATCCACCATCTAATCCCATCTTGTGATTTTATCCTTTCCCCTTCAATTTCACTCCAATTGGATCTCCTGCCACCAGATCTTTGCATGACCCTTCAGTCTGGCTTTTGCAAACTTGACCCAATCAGGATCCTCAATATATTCATACTCAAAATATTCTTCACGTTCATTGATCCAGTCAATCAACTCCTCTTGGTTAAGATTCCTTGAAAATGTAAGAACCTCAATATTAGGTCTTTTCCCAATCTTGGAAATGGCTCAAAAAAGCCTTTCTTCTTTTGGATTCAAAACTTCAACTTTTTCTTGATCATCATTTCCTTCTTTGCCTTCATCCTCACTTTTATTTTTAACATTAAGATTCATTCCTCTGTGAATCTCTTCTTATAATGCTCACACTTGTCTTTGGAGCTCTCTAACCTTAGGTGTCACAACACCAGATCTTCTACCACGCTCCCTTTGTGTAGGAATTTTAAGGATGCACGTTGAAACCCTAACCACGGTCTTGCTCCAAACTGCCTCACAGTCGGTGATCTATTTACACAAAAACCCTTTAATGCCACAAACACATAATAGAAATAGAGAAGCAACAACAATTTGCAAGAATAAAAAATGGGCTTGTTATTATCTCTACAAATGTGAAACTACAAACTTTCAGAATTACAATATGCAAAGCCACATGGGCATTCCCCTTAGTATATTCTGTAGGACAAAGCCTCGAATTATTACCCAGATCTACCTAGAACTACCCTAGACAACACTACGGGCCTTCTTTATATAGACAATTTCCACTGCCTGAGAAGGTTCTAGAAATTTAGCCCATAGGGCCGACCAAACTTAGAATTATTTTATTTTATAATTTATTACATCATAGTCGGCTCAAAATAACTTATGAAACCCAAACAGAAATTTTGAAGAAAAATTATTTTCTACCATTTCAGGTGACCCAACTTTCGAAGACCATAAGTCATTGCCATTTAACCCGATTGACTATTATGACCCCAATCTAGAAAGGCCACGAAGCGCTCTATAGGCTAGATCAACACAAGCACATGTCCCCAAATTTTCGACCTCATCTGAGGCCTCTAAAGCCTTTAAAAATGAGTTCAAAGTTTCTGTACCCTACTGCTAATACTGAAAATCTTTAATATCTTCAAAACTAGACCTGATCTAGCCATGAAACTTTACTGGCAGGCTGATAAGACTGAGATGAACCTCCACATGTGAAATCAGAACATTCTAAGATCGTATGACCAACTTACTAAAAATAGAAAGTTTACATAGATAGTAGCTTTGCACAAGATAGCTCTTATTGAAAAGCAAACAAAAATATTTTTGGGTAATGCAAGATTGCCCTTACACCCAGGATGCTCCTGCATCAGACACCCTGGGTAATTTGAGAAGTGACCCTGTCATGACTCAAGTGTGCAGAGGAAAACCAAGATGGTTAACCTCCTCCCTTGTTATCCATGATGAATCTTCAACATGTCATCCTTTCCACTTGACCAAATATTCTTCATATGTCTTGTTCCTTGTGCTTCTACCAACATGACTGTCTAGTATGTCTTCAATCTCCTTGGTATCTAAACTACTTGCTGGAATACTTCACTGTGCCACTGTGATCTCATCTTCAACACCTCTTTCATGATACTCTATCAAATCTAAAATGTTAAACACTGGTGAAATATTCAGCTCACTAGGCAATTCTACCACATATGCATTTCTTGAATCATGCTTCTTTAGTATCTTACATAGTCCAAACTTCTTCATTTTCAGCTTGTTATATGTACCAACTGGAAACTGCTCCTTCCATAAGTGAACCATGACTTCATCCCCAACCTAAAATTCCTTATGTCTCCTTTTCTTATCTGCCTTAGCCTTATACTATGCATTCATTTTGGTAATGTGATTCTTCACTTCCTCATGGATGTTCTTCAAGTGTTCTGTAAAATCCTTAGCTTCAGCACTACTTAATTCTCTTTTATCTATCTTCCTCAATTTAGATACGTTTCTTAGACTACTTCCATATACAATATGGAATGATGATTTACCAGTGCTCCTATTGACAGAATTATTGTATGCAAATTTTTCCTGTGGTAAAATCAAATCCCATCCTGTTGACTTATCTCCAACCAAACATCTCAACAAATTCCCCAAACTCCTATTCACCACCTTTGTCTATCCATCAGTCTGTGGATGATGTGACAAACTGAACTTCAAATCTATCTTCAAATTCTTCCACAACATATGCCACAAATATCCAACAAACTTAGTGTCTTGATCTGAAACTATGGTCTTTGGCAAACATTGTAGCCTCACCACTTCTCCGAAAAATAATTCTGCTACATGAACAACATCATTAGTCTTCTTGTAGGGGATGAAATGTGCGATCTTCAAAAATCTGTTTACCACCATAAAGATTGAATCATGTCCCCGTTGAGTCCTCGGTAAACCAAGAACAAAGTCCATACTGATATCCTTCCAAGGATTCTCTGGTATAGGTAATGGATGATACAACCCTGTATTCTACTTTAGTCCTTTCACCATCTGACATACTCTAAAACTTTGTACAAACTTCTTCACATCTTGCTGCAACTGTGGCCAATAATAATTCTCAGTAACCAAAGCAAGGGTTTTATCATGACCAAAATATCCAGCCAATTCTCCGCTATGCTTCTCCTTGAAGAGATTCTCCCTCATAGAACTTTGTGGAATACACAACTGACTCCCTTTGAATAGCATACCATCCTAGATGATGAAATCCAACTGTTTTGTCCTTTCTATAGTAATAGGTTCTGTACAAGCTTTCCAAGCTTCACCAAAATCAGGATCCTTTGGATAAAATTCTTGAGTTCATTGAACCCAACCACCTTAATCTGCATCTTTATCAACAATAGTTGCCTTCTGCATAGGGCATCTACAACCCTATTAGACTCTCCACTCCTGTGTTTCAAAACAAATGTATAACTCTGCAAAAATTCAACCCATTTCAAATGCCTTTGATTCAACTTTCCTTGACTATTCAAATATTGCAAAGCTTGATGATCAGTATACAAAAAAAACTCCTTAGGAAGTAAATAATGTCTCCACTTCTTTAATGCCTGAACTATGACATAACATTTCTGATCATAAACATAATACTTTCTCTTAGCATCATTTAACTTCTCACTGAAATAAGCAACAGGTTTACCTTCTTGGCTCATAACAGCTCCTATTGCAGTACCACTAGCATCACAATCTACTTGAAACACCTTATTAAAATCTGGGAGTGCTAAAACAGGATGTTCTGTAACTTTTTTATTCAACAATTGAAAACTCTTTTCTACCCCATTAGTCCACTTAAACTCTTTTCTATCCCCTCTCATTGTTTCAGTCAAGGGTCCACAAATACTGCTAAAATTTTTGATAAACTTTCTGTAAAAGCTAGCTAGACCATGAAAAGATCTTATCTCAGTAGCACTCTTTGGAGAAGGCCATTCAGGGATAGCCTATACCTTCTCTAGGTCCATTTTTAGACCTTCTGTTGAAACTACAAATCCCAAATACACTAATTCCTTCTTCACAAAACTGCACTTCTTCAAATTTATCAATAATTTCTCTTCTCTCAGCTTCTCAAATACCATACGAATATGCATCATATGCTCCTCCAATGTCTTACTAAAGATCAAAATATCATATAGGTAAACAATGACAAACTTACCCAAAATGTTTTTTAGAACCTCGTTCATGAGCCGCATGAAAGTGCTCAGTGCATTGGTTAGCAAAAAATGGCATGACTAACCACTCGTACAATCCTTCCTTTTTTTTGAAGGCAGTCTTCCATTCATCTCCTTCTCTGATCTGAATCTGATGATATCCACTCTTCAGATCTATCTTTGAGAAATACAAAGCTCCACTCAAACATTCTATAATATCATCCATTCGTGGCAATGGAAACCTGTACTTGAATGTGATCTTGTTTATTTCCCTAGAGTTTGTACACATCCTCCAGTCTCTATTCTTCTTTGGTGCTAATACCACTGGTATAGAACAGGGACTCAGACTCTCAAAAATTGATACTTTCTACAACTCATGTACTTGTCTGTTCAACTCCTCACTTTCTACAGGTGTCATTCTGTGTGGTAGCTTATTCGGAAAACTCGCTCCTAGAATCAAGTCCATCTAATGACTGATCTTCCTGACTAGTGGTAATCCATCAGGCACATTATTAGATACAATATCTTGAAACTCATTCAACAAATCTGCAACTTCTACAGGAACATCTTCTACTTCCTCCTTACCAGCTTTTGAAATTAAAGCAAAACACACATGCTCATGCCTCATACCATCTAAGAAATTTCTTCCATCAACAAAAGTTATTCTTGCACTACCACATACCTTTTCTTCTGTGTCATTCAATGGCTTTAGCTTATGTCGC
>MU223590.1:3764783-3794385 GCA_018584345.1 Thuja plicata
CCCAACAACATATGACATACATCCATAGATATGATATCACATAGTACCTCATCATGGTATCTGCCAATCTTGAACTTCACGAGGCATTGTTCATTGACCATGACCTTGTGGTCATCCTGTACCCAGGTAATCTGATATGGATGTGGGTGTTTCTATCTCTTGAGCTTCAACTTTGTCACCATCTCCTCTGACACCAAATTGTTAGTCCTTCCACTATAATTAATCACATCACAACACTTACCCTCACACTTGCACCTGGTGAAAAACAGGCTCCTCCTTTGTTCAGGTTCATTATCACCACTCAGCAGGACTCTTCTATTAATCAATGTTTCTCCTCTTTCAGCATCTTTAGAATGTGACAATCTGGCATCTTCATCTACATGTGCAACTCTGGCCTAGCCTTCATTTCTCCTGTCTATTCTTCCTTGGCACTGAGGACATTCAAATGCCCTATGACCTTCTTCTCCACAGTGAAAACATGTTCCATAGAAGCCTCCTCTTCTAGATCCTTTTCCTCTTCCTCTTCCTCTCTGATCTCTATTATTCTGGTCTTGGAAATAATTGGAATTGTTTCCTCACTGATTCTGACTATTACTAGCCTCATCCTTCTTTTTCGGATCTTCATTTTTTCCACCATATGACCGTCCACCAGATCTTCCACCATGACCTCTTTCATTTTATCTGCTCTCAAACTTCTTGTTCAGCTTTTCTTCTACTTTCAGGGCAAACTGGTATGCCTCCTCAATACTGTTCATTTGAACCAGATTCAACTCCTCCTGAATGCTTGGCCTCAACCCATTAAGGTAATGAGAAACTTTCTCCTTATCAGCTTCTGCATGGCCTGTTCTGATGAGGATTCGATAGAACTCCTCTGTGTACTCCTGAATAGATCTTACTGCTTGCTTCAAACTTTGTATTTTCTTCAGTAGGTCAAGCTCATAATCAACAAGAATGAACTTTCACTTCAACTTATCCACCATCCTATCCCATCTATTGATTTTATCCTTTCCCCTTCAATTTCACTCCAATTGGATCTCCTGCCACCAGATCTTCGCATGACCCTTCAGTCTAGCCTTTGCAAACTTGACCCGATCAGGATCCTCAATTTCTTCATACTCTTAATATTCTTCACATTCGTTGATGCAGTCAATCAACTCCTCTGGGTTAAGATTTGCTAAAAATGTAGGAACGTCAATCTTAGGTTTTTTCCCAATCTTAGAAATGGCTCGAAAAAGCCTTTCTTCTTCTGGATTCAAAATTTCAACTTCTTCTTGATCATCATTTCCTTCTTCGGCTTCATCCTCACTTTTTTTTCTAACATTAAGATTCATTCCTCTGTGAATCTCTTCTTTCAATACTCGCACTTGTCTCTAGAGCTCTCTAACCTTAGGTGTCACAACACCAGATCTTCTGCCATGTTTCCTTCATGGAGGCATTTTCATGATGCGCACTGAAACCCTAACCATGCTCTTGGTGCAAACTACCTCATAGTCGGTGATCTGTTTACACAAAAACCCTAACCCATGGTCTTGGTGCAAACTGCCTCATAGTCAGTGATCTATTTACACACTCAGGAACTCCTGCTCTGATACCACCTGATGAAGGGTGCTCACCTTAATGGCACAAACACATAATAGAAACAGAGAAGCAACAACAATTTGCAAGAACAGAAAATAGGCTTCTTATTATCTCCACAAACGTGGAATTACAAAATTTTAGAATTATAATATGCAAAGCCACATGGGAATTCCCCTTACAATATTCTGTAGGACAAAGCCTTGAATTATTACCCAGATCTACCCAGAACTGCCCTAGACAACACTACGGGCCTTCTTTATATAGGCAATTTCCACCGCCCAAGAAGGTTCCAAAAATTTAGCCCATAGGGCCGACCAAACTTAGAATTATTTTATTTTACAATTTATTACATCATAGTTGGCTCAAAATAACTTTTGAAACCCGAACATAAATTTTGAAGAAAAATTATTTTCTGCCATTTCAGGTGACCCAACTTCCGAAGACCATAAGTCATGGCCAGTTGACCCGATTGACTATTATGACCCCAATCTGGAAAGGCCATGAAGTGCTCTACAAGCCTAGCTAGCGCAAATGCTTGTCCCCAAAATTTTGACCTCATCCGGGGCCTCTAAAGCCTTCAAACCCGAGTTCAAAGTTTTTGTACATTGCTACCAATACTGAAAATCTTTAATATCTTCAAAACTAGACCTGATCTAGCCATGAAACTTTACTGGCAGGATGATAAGACTGAGATGAACCTCCACATGTGAAATTAGAACATTCTGAGATCATATGACCAACTTACTAAAAATAGAAAATTTCCATAGATAGTAGCTTTGCATAAGATAGCCCTTATTGAAAAGCAAACAAAAATATTTTTGGGTGATACAAGATTGCCCTTACACCCAGGATGCTCCTGCATCATACATACAATTAGGATATCATATTGAATACAATGAAGATGAGAATGAATATGAGTCTGTAAATGTTCATGATATAAAAAATTATTAATATGATAATGCAACCTGTTCTGATTAATATGATTTACATAGTAATGTAACTAACTGCAAACCAATGACACAAATAAATGTAAGTGATACGATAATGAAAATATCTAAATGGTTATTCAATGAATGTGTAATTAACATGACAAGACACAATAATGTGACTATATGATAATGCAAATGATTCTATCATGAATGCAATAAAATGCAAATGAAAAGGCGAAATGCTGAAAAAATAATTGTACAAGATGCTAACCAAGAGAAGGGAAATGATGCAAAACCATTTACACATTCCTAGTTTGAAAAATTAGGGGTAAATTGAATGAAGGGATAAGATAGAATGGATATGCTGGGGGAAATGATGGATTTTGAAGCTTGAAATGGGGGTACTCGAAAGGAGTACCACCATGTAGTGAGAATTTATTTTGGTTTAGAAATATCTAGTACTTCTCTGGGTTATAAAGAACCAAGGCCTTTTCATAGATGTTGCATAGGAATAACTCAAAAAACACACAATGATTATCCTAGCATCACCCAGAGCCATAGGTGATGAGGGTGTATACAATGCTAGGAAAACCCACAAATAAGCGATATTTTTCAACTACACCATGTGATTACAGAGATCACAAGTGGAAGTGCAAGGGTCATATCTAACTGACACACAAAAATGAAGATAAAGACTCTACCCCAAGTCTCACCATTCACAAAAAACCATGATATAAAATATTGTGGTGATTTTGAGGAGGTGAAAATCTATCAAGTTGTCCTTATCTTATGTCAAAGGAAATCTATCAGGTTGTTCAATATATACTTCCTCTTCTATATTTCCATTTAGAAATGGATATTTCACATCCATTTGATATACTTTGAAGTCTTTGTATGAAGAATAATAAATAAATAATCTTACAGCCTCAAGCCTAGCAATAGGAAGAAATTTTTCTTCAAAGTCTATACCTTCTTTTTGCGAGTATCCTTTACAAATAGTCTTGCCTTATTTCTTACAACCATTCCTTCTTTATTCATCTTATTTTTGAAAACCACTTAGGTTACTATAACATTCTTATCTTTAGGTCTAGGAACCAGTTCCCAAGTGTTATTTTTCTTTATCTTCTCCAATTCTTCCTGCATAGCCTTAGTCCAATATTCATATCTATGTGCCTCATCAGTAGATCTTGGTTCAACTTGAGAGATCAAACAGATTTCATCTCTTAATCTCAATCTTTTCATCAATCCTCTATTTGCATGTCCAATAATTTGATTTTCAGGATGGTTTTTCTTAACATACCTAGAAGTCTTAGGAATTTAATTAAGCTCATTTGAGTCATCTTGACATACCTCCACATCATGGTCAATCTCAAAAGGTTGTTCTTGATCTGTAGTAGCCTCCTTGATCTCTGTGGTTTGGTTGCAGTCATATATTCTTTCCTAAATCTATAACTTTTCATCAATCCTCACATTAGTGCTTTCAATCATCTTCCTCAATCTAAGATTGAAACATTTATAAGCTTTTGTTTTAGTGGAATAACCAAGGAAGATCCCTTCATCACTTCTAGCATCAAACTTTCCTATCTCATCATCTCTTTTGATATAGAATTTACTACCAAATATTCTAAAATATTTCATAGTAGGAGTATGATTAAACCATAATTCATAAGGACTCTTACTTGTACCTTCTCTGATCTAAATTTTGTTTAAAGTATAAACAAAAGTACCAACAACTTCTCTCCGATGAAAATGAGATACATTTCCTTCTAGCAACATATTTCTAGCAACATTTAATAGTATTCTATTTCTTTTCTTTGCTATCCCATTCTATTGTGGTGTCCTAGGAGTAGATGTCTATCTGTATATTCCATGCTCTTTGCAATAGGTATTGAACAAATTTGAAGTAAACTCTCCACCTCTATCTGATCTCAAACATTTTATCTTTAAGCCTAATTCATTCTCAACTTTTTCTTTGAATATCTTGAGTTTGTCAAAAGCCTTAGATTTCTCTCTTAGATATGTAACCCACATCATCCTAGAAAAGTCATCCAAAAAAGTATAAAACCATAGTAAGATCTTGCTCTTGTAGGACCACACAGATTTGTATGCAATGGATCTAACTTCCCTTTCGCTGAGTAAGATTTTATTATAAAACTGATTCTAGTATGTTTCCCCATTACACATTCTCTACACATGGTGTTGGATGGTTTCACAATCTTTGATAGGTCTCTAACTACATTAGTCATACTTTCCGTCACAAAATTATCAAAATTCACATGATAAAATATTCTATGCCATATCCAACTATCATCAACCTTCACAACAAAACAAGAAGCCTCAGATGTATTTAATTCAAATACATTACCTCTGGATTTAGTATTAGATGCGATCAAGTCTCCTGACTTACTTCTGATAGAGCATTTCCCATCAATGAATTTTAATTGATAATCTTTGTCCACTAGTTGTCAAACACTCAACAAATTATGCTTAATTCCATCAACAAGTAACACATTATCAATATTGGTCTTTCCATCCAGAGAAATAGATACAACTCCAATGATAAGCTTAGGAGTATTGTCACAAAATCTCACAACACCACCATCATACTTGGTTAGATTAAGAAATTTATTTTTATCTCCAGTCATATAGTGTGAACAACCACTATTTATGACCCATTAAAATTTATTTTTAACATGTGACACTAAGGCTCTTTCTTCATGAATAGGTTCATCATCCTTGATAGCAATAAATCCAATCTCACCATAATCAATAGCATCATCATTAGAAAGACCTTTAATAGCATAGTAGCATTCCTTACCCTTGGAATACTTAGGTTTATAAAACTTAGATTTATGCTTTGGAACCCTTGTAGGACATCTAGATGCAAAATGACCTATCTTATTGCATCAAAAAGATTTCAGAGGTAACTTTCCTTCAAACTTACCCTTACCTCTCTTTTATCTTCTAGCGACCAGGGGCACAATTTCATCTAAGTTTATTTTTTCTTCTTTATCTATTCCCAGTCATCAACATATTCACCAATCTCTTCTCTCAAGTCACTTATGTTGGTGCTCACAATTCTTGATAAAGTCTTTTTAGTTTTATGCACAGATGCCTTGATGCTATCTCCACTTTAGGTAATGAATCTCCCATCTCGGCGGTCTCAAAATTAGTTAATTCTACAATCAACATCTCTCTATTAAAGTTCATCGTTAAAGGTATGATCTCTTCCATAGCTTATACTTTAGTTTTGTAAACATGTGTCAAATATCTAAGAATCTTTGTGATCACTTCTTCTTCATTGTATGTGCGTCCAAATTTTCTAATCCCTATAAAAACCTTAGTGACTCTCTATACAAATTCTCTAATGTCCTCATCATCACTAATTTTGATATTTTCCATCCTTGTCTTCCATTTTTGAAGCTTCGCCTACTTAGTAAACTTATCTCCTTCATGTAGTGATTCCGATATTGACCAAAGTTTATGTGCAAAATCCAAATCTTTAACCTCTGTGAATTCACCTTCAGAGAGTGCACTAATCAGTGCTTCTCTTGCAACCATGTTATATGAAAATATCTTCTTTTCTTCATCAGTAGCTTTATCCAATTCATCCTCAACCTTAATCTATATATCCTTCTTTGTAATCATATAGTAGTTGATTCCCAAGCATAGAAAATGTTTTCTCATCTTGTTCTTCCAACTGTCAAAGTTTTTAGGATCAAACTTCAGATTATCATTCCTATAGAATTCCATCATCAGGATCACCTCAAGATGTTATGATTTATCTCTAAGGATCAGTAGCTCTGATACCATTTATTAGGAATAACATTCCACCAACACAACTAAGAGGGGGGTGAATCAATTTTGAGACAGATTATTAAACATTAAACTTTATACATCAAAACCTTAATCCAAATGATAACATAGTAAATGCAAACACCATAACATAATCCTTTGTTTTCGAGGAAACCCTATTAAAAGTAAAAACCCAGTGGGAATTAGCACCCACAAATGAGGTACTGAGAGTATAGTATCCCTATTAAAAGATTTATCCCTGGTAGGAGCTTATTAATGCATTACAGTACACAGTCCTTGTTAAAGGACATACCCTATTAGGAGTCAAGAGTAATAGTGGGCTCACTTCCTAAAGAAAGTTAAATCCACCCTTAGGACTTACTATCTGAAATACAAATGTATATGAGATATACAATCCAATGAACCATCTGATAGCAATTGCCTTTTCTTGGTCAGTTCCAATGAAGTAATATAATCAAAACCTATGCTTTACATCCAATAGAAACAAGGTCACAGCTTCCACAAATACATTTCCACATCACTCACTCTTCACACACACTTTCCAACAATAAAATATCTCTCCTATATACCCTATTACAATAATCAATTAGGTTAGCCAATTAGGCTTCCCCAATGTACACATGATTACATAATCTCTTGCTAAGATACACATGGTACCTATAATAAGTAAACATAAAAAATAATCTATCAAATATAATATAAGATCCATAATCCACGATCGCAATCCATAATACACGCTTCATATATGAAGTCGGCCACAAATAGGTCTCCTCTAGATGACACACCACAGTTGACTTCACCAAGAGTTCTATGACCTGCGAAACATAAACAACCTTCCTTAACATGTCTTTTTCCATCCCTTAAGCTTGCATAACCTGAATCCATGTCGCACATTAGTTATTCTCAAAACACAAAGACTAACTTTGTCAAAGATCACTATCACCGTCTAGTTCCCAGTCTTCACTAAAACATTTGTAACTCATCCAATATACAATATTAAGCCATGCGAACTTAGAGGTAAGATCAAAAAATATCCCTATACATATCACCATCTTCACTCACTCTGGATCAACAATACAATACCTATACACTTCTGCCAGTCATCAAGCAACAATAATAACCAGTCTAATCTCCCTCCATAAAAACATATGTTGACATCAGTGAAAAATCATGGATGCCAAAAACAACATCAAAAACCAATTCTAACAAATATTTATGTATATAAACATATATATATAAAATATACATATGTATATATATAATGTAAGGGTTCCTTGGCACTATTATAGATCACAACATAATCCACATATGTTTTCCAACAATAGAATAAGAGTCATTTCCCTTGATGGGCTCCAATAAATCTCATCCATTGATAAGTAATAATCACCACCAATAATTTTTTGATTTCTCATCTGTAAATATATATTATTGTATCATTCTATACCTCAATTATTGAACTGAATGTCCTAATATATTTTATGTCTTGAATGGGAATTCTCTTGGTAAGGATGTGAACGATACCTTGTAATACTAGTAAAAAATTAATCACACCCTTTTCAAATGTTAATACTATCTTCTACAACATAACCTCAGTGTTCGATGAGAGGTCTTTCATTACCTAAGTAAGTATCACATGCCTCCCTCACATCATCCCTCCATTATCTCTTATACTCATATCCATAGGGATAAATCCATAATCATTGTTGGGTCTTCATTAGTACATCCTTGAATGAATATTTTACTCCTTTCATTGAGATCTAATGTATTAATCGATGGTGATAGAGTCTCTAGTAAATATGAATTGTATCCCAAGGTAGTAGCTAGGATAATAGTCAAAAGTCCTTTCTTAAAGTATTTCTCCACATCAACTTGCTTTGATATTAAATATAATTTATAGAAGGGTTCCCATGCATACTTCATAAAAAGAATGAGTTCCACAAGTATTACGCCTAGTTGATTAAGCATTCAACATAAGAAATTGTTTAGAGTAAAATATCAATACCAAACTCTTCAAATCAACATTAGATTCAGGAAATATAATTTTGTCTCTAAATTAATTTGTAATTATATCATTTAGTATTTATTTAATTTAATTTAATTTAATTATTATTTATTATTAAATTCTATCTCAGGAAGGGGACATCATAGTTTGGCTGACCTCGGGCGGTTACACTTCAATTACTTGTCTTGGTGTGTGCAAGAAGATATGTAATGTGTACAGTGCTATTTTTGGTTAAAGTTAAGATGTGTTGTGGTCCACTGCTCATTCCTCCCCACTGTGGGAATGTTTAGGGCTGACCTAATTCAAAATTTTTCTCAATCCTTGCTTGGCCCATACTAGGAGACTCTATAAATACAAATTTGGTATAAATAAAGGATGAGTCATTCAGGGATTAGTGTGGCATATGAGTGTATTTGTGTGCATATTGTGCAAGGATGTGTATGTGCAATGAGGATGTATGAAAGAGGATTTGTCTCCCTAAATGCTTAAGTTAAGTGCAAACTATGGTGTAGAGCAGCGTGAAATTTAATTTTTTTCTACTGGAAGTAGTGAACCAAAGGTGACTATAGATATTTGAGTTGAGTTGCAGTTGTATATAGTGGTGGATTCATTCTCTCTTATTATTCTTCATCCGAGTAGTGAGTCCTCCAACAATGAGCCTTCTTTCTTCAGGAAGCGAGCCTTATTTCTTTGGGAAGTGACCCCTTTTTGTAGTGAGCCTCTAGCAGTAGGCCTTTCTTATAAACCAATTTAACTGATATTCATATATTTGAGAATAATCTTCTTTGTGGTTTTTCCCCTAACATTTTTTTGCATGTAAATATGGTGTTTCATATCTTTATGGTTTCTATGCTTTTCATGTTCATAAATTTCAGTAATTAAAAGTTTAAAGTAAGTTTGGTGGACCTGATTAAAAGTTTTATAAGATCATAATATTTTGGACAACTAATTCATCCCCCCTTTTAGTTTTCTTGCATATTCAACAATTTAATGTATAGTTGTAATTTCATTTTCAAATATTGCACAAAAGGAACATTTAGAATTGATTGATTCTTTTCTACATTATCACTTATCATAGTTTTTCATTGATGTGATAAAATTTGAGTAGAATTTGGAGTATTCATATTTGTCTTTAAATTATTTATACATTTATTTCTACTAGATTTTAAGTTTTCATCTTCCTCAACGTGTCTTAAAACACTTGACTATTAGACATGTTGAGATGTTGCTGGCATTATTGTCATTGATGTCAAAACATCCATATCAGTTGGTTCTTGACAATATGGGTTGGATATCTATGGTTTTTGATCAAACATGAAGGTTTCATAGAATGTATTTTTTATGCAAAGTTTTGGCATATGATGTCGGGTGTACTTGGTTCTACTAATGTTTATAGAGTTATTCTAGGTGTTCCTACCACCTAAAAATTCTAGTAGGGAATTAAAAGTTTTGGTATAGTGGTCATATCTTGTTCTGGACAAGTTTTGTCTAAATTTCATCTATCGATTGGTTCAGAAGTTTGGTTGTTCCAGACATGGTCTAGGTTGTGGTATTATGATGGTTCCATAATTTTCTTATCTTTTGGTAATTGTGATATGAGGCATATGTTGTTGGAAAGTGATCAGTTTTGTGTAATGTGATTCAATTTTTTGTTGTCATTTATGGAAAAACATATGGGTTACAGATCGATTCCTTTAAATATAAGTTTTGCTGATTCAGAAATTGACTAAGTATAGAAGCATAGATACATAAGTATTTTGGATATTGAAGATTGAGATCGATGAGTTATGACATGCGAGCTTAGAGGAAGATAGTATGGGGTATGTGTGACCTCCACCTAAGATCAATTTGCTTTTGGTAATGTATACGATGAGTTATAAAGAATTGAAGACAGACAGACTACAACATAACAATGATACAGAGCAGTTGGACAATAGCAATGATTAAGGGAGTATGACAAGGACTCCTGGCAATCAGATTTGGATTATGGTCGATCATAACCTATAATTTTACTATGCAAGAGTGCCAACTATGCATTTAATGTTTACTTTATTAAATATATTTTGTATTAGAAGCCAACTATGTAATATATGCATTGAGAGCCTACTTGGTGAAAGAAAAAGATATTTATGTAAGATCTTTTTGTGAAAGAAAATATAGAGGAATGTGTAGTATGTTGTGTGGAAGATGAAAATGGTAGATTAGAGAATGATAGAGATCATTGAAGAACTATAAAGGAACTATCTAGGCATTAGTGATGCTTGTTTTGTTCATGACTGAGAAAACTTTGTAAACAAGATTAATTTGTAAGAGCTATAAGCTCAGTTGGCCCCTAATAGGGTGTTGTGAACCTTTAAGAAGGTTGTAATTTCTTTAAAAAGGAAATGTACTATGTAATATTCAGCTCCTAATAGGGATAGGTCTCCTAACAGGGACACTATACTTTAGTGCATGCTTGTGGGTATCTTCCCACCGGGGTTTTCCCTTGGCCAGGGTTTCCTTGACAACAAAATATGGTGTTATGAGTTTTGTGTCATTTTCTTATGTTCTTTTCATTACTACAAGTTTATGGTTAATGTTTAAATGGTTAAAGAATTTAATTGAGTTCATTAATACTAATTCACCCCCCTCAGTATTATCTAATCCTAACAATTGGTATTAGAGCTTTTGGCCCTTGGAGAAAAAGTCTAACAGCTTGAGGGAGATCAAAATAGATTTAGACAGTTTGCAAGAAAACTTTGATGTTGCACTTGAAGACCTTAACAAAGAAAAAATAGAGAATGGAGAATTCAGATTCAACATGCGAAGAGCTGAGAAATTTATAAAGAAACTCAAGGAACAACTTGAGCTTTCCAAAAGTCAAAGACAAGATCTTATGGTTCAGATAAAAGAGGATTCAGATGAAGACAATTCAGATTAGGTGAGGCAACTGAAAGAAGAGAATGAAACTCTGAAACTTGAGAATGAGACTATGAATAAAGAAATTTAGATACAAAAGGATGATAAGAAGAAAGTTGAAGAAGCTTTAAATAGTGCATTAGATCAAATGAAGAATGAGTCTGAAAACTAAAAGAACAAGTATCTAGAACTGGAGAAATACAATTTGATCATAAAAGGTGAATTTGTTGAGGCAAAGAAACACATTGAGAAACTTCACACCAGCAGTGATTTGATCAATGAACAAAGAGACAGACAAAAAGCCAAAGGTGATATGACTAGTATTGGCTTCAATGAAGCTGAATGTTCAAAGAATCAGGAAGAGAAATCTAATAAGAAAATTGATGCTGAGAAACCTTCTATTGAAGAACCTAGAGAGCAGATCAGACCCTTTAAAGGTAGATGCTTTGGTTGCAACAAATTTGGACACATGAAGAGAGACTGTAGAGGTAATGCCCCTTTTAGAACTTTTTTTGGTTATTGTTTTAATTGCAATGGATATGGCCATAAGAAAGTAGAAAGAAGAATGCAGAAAACCTAATCAATCTGGATATAGACAAGACAATGGAAGAGAACCTACAGTGACACCTACATGCTACAAATGCCATAGTTTTGGACACATTGAAAAGTATTGTAAGATGCAAGTAAATTAGGAAAGAAGACCTCCTATATGTTACAAATGCAATAATCTAGGTCATATAGCAAAGTTTTGCAGGTATAATGGATCAGACAATAGAAGAGTACCACCTCCTATGAATACACAAAAGAATGGAAATGATATTAGTGAGAGTGTTGCAGATTTGAAGAATGATTTTGAAAGTTGTTTTAATAAAGCATAAGATAAAAATAGTGGTAAGATATGGAAGATCAAAGAAACAAGTGAGACATCAGTTCAGGGAGAGTCAGTAGATGCTACTGGATCTTTTCCTGATGGTAGTAAAACATAATCAACCTCACTGGTCGATCATGGCCTTAGGGGGAGCATTGGATATATACATCATAATATATCCTTCCCCAAAATTTGTGGATTGATCTCGAGCAAGATTAGGTATGAACTTGGCCAAAATCATGACATATACATCTAAGAGCACAATATCTATGGATGTATCTATTGTGATCATGAGATTTACAGCCAACTGGATAGTATTGAGTAAAGTGAAATTTATGAGTTAAAATTGCGTAATGCACCATTCGATGAACTATCTCTTTACCATTTGACAAAGAGTGACCTAAGGAGATCAAAGAGCGAAGGAACTTAGTCTATTCTACAATTGCCGCATGTGATCGATTGAAGCAAAAAATCAAAATTCAGTAGAAAGGTATTTATATCATCTAGCTATAGATGCACCTATTATTTTTCAATGTTGTAGATCAACCTAGGTACAAATTTAAGAAACATCCATTCAAGTCCTGTGAAGAGGATCCCAAAGGAGCATTTTCTCAAACCCCTCATGGCATATTACACAGAAGATATTAGGGCTTACATACACTGTAAGTATCATATACTGGGAATTGATGAGATGTCAACTGAGATGAAGTATATGATTGATACTCGAGTCATGAAAGATGAATACAAACACATTGATCAGTTGAATATCATGAAAATTTTGGATTTGTGTGAATTCGATGAAGATGAATGGTTCAAGATATTATTGAGCAGACTACATGATTAGCTCATTTGGATAGGTGATCAGCCTGTGAATATTTGTAGTGACCTAATTCATGATATTACTATTGTGGAAAAACATGTAAATAAAGAAGTTGAAACCCTAACTCACTCTAAATGGGACAGGCGGGCAATGAATGTGAATGACATCTTTCAGCAAGATGTGAGGCTAATTGATATGATAGTTGTATATAAATTCTACTATATAGTAGTAGACCTAACTTAGTATCTGTAGGAGTAATCATGATGGCATGGAGAATGGTGAAGGAAAATGTGAAATATAACCTATGTGAAGTACTGGCACAACAATTTCTGGAGAATGTCAAACTAATAAAGAAAGATAGAAATAAGACCTTTAGATTTGGCTCACTATTGATGCATATTTTTATACACATTGAGCACAAATTTCCTGGCTTGCACCCTAGTGGTTGGAAAATAGGGATACCTACTGGTATTCTAGTTTCACAAAGCTACAAAAGACAAAATAGTACATGGGTTGATGGGGAATTGTTTTCTATGATCAATATCTGTTGGATTTGATAAACAACAAATCCTCCCAAGACCACCTACATGCAAGACTGTCATAGAGAAGCAAGAAACAGACAAGAAGAGAAGAAGCTATGGCGGCCAAAAGGCCAGAGACTGGAAATCCATGTTGAGAGAAAAAGCTTCTATATTCAACAATAATAAATTACAAATTACAATCTACTTAATGAAATGCAAAGAAGTGAATCCTTATAAAAGGAATCACGAAATCCTAAAGGTGAAAACCCTAAAGAATTATAAGCTGCCTAAGTGAAACTTAAGCATAGAGTAACTAGACTAATAATTAAATGATTTAATTATTAGCTATACTAAGACTACTCTAACACCCCCCCTTAAGTGTAACTTAGGGAGAAGCAAAATAGCTAAAGACTACTGCAGAAAGTAGGAAAGATGGGTCCCGACAACAAGGACTGATCAGGTACCCAAGTACAAGAAAATAAATTAGATGAAGGAAACTAAGCCTTCAATCTAGGGAAGAGATGTCCCAGAGAAAGGAACAAGAATAGGCAGGAAGCATCTCTGAAGCATGTAGCTGAAAACTCTATCAGAAGAGACTGTTGGAATCCCCACTGAAGTGCATGACCAGGTAGAGAAGACAATGTCTGAAGAGCTGATCAATTGAACTAGGAAGCAATAGAACCAACAGGTGAATCCCCCCATAATGCTGAACAGGGAGAGGTGACAAGAACACTGAAATGCAATGCCAGAAACATCTGCAGAAGAAGAACCAGGAACACCAACAGTGCAATAGAAGTACAAACACAGGATAAAGGGCGGTGTCATTGAAACACAGTATGGGCTAATGTCATGGAAGGTACGCTCACTTGACAAAGGTAGATGCACCTAAAATGGCAAAAATATCATAACCCCCCCATGGCACTTTATAATAGAGTGCAAGTACAAAAATTGTACAAGGTGTACAAGATCCCAGATATACAGAAGTAGGCACTTTATCTTAGTGCTTTTACAGAAAAAAGATGCATCAGAAGGAGCATACAAGCTCAGAAGTCAGAAAGAAGAGTGAGCCAAAAGTATAGTAGAAGAGATCCCAGGACCTGTAGAACCAAGCAATCCACTAGAGTGCATAAACTTCCAAACTCAGAGGAGAGAAAACCTGAAGAAAAATCTAGAAAAAATACCTCTACAACTGATTAGTTCACTGAACCAGCTTTCTGACGATATCTGGTTTGCCAAAAATGGAGTCCGGATGAGCTAGATATGACTCCCGGAAGGCAAAAATAGACATTAGACTTTAACAGCAAAAAATACTATCAAAATGATAGAATCCAAAAACCCAACCTCCATCATCAGAAAGTGCTCGGAAAGAGCTTTTCGACGGTATATGGAAGTTGAAAAAAGACCCCTGGATGCTCAAGATAGAGCAAAAAATGTCTAGGAGGGTCAAAAAGGCCCCAAAAAGCAAAATTAAGCCTCTGGGGCTAAAACAATCTAGGCCCCCGGGCGCATGGCGCGCTCAGGGGGCTGGGCCGAAGCCCCCGGACCCTCATATGACCACGCACAAAGGTAGAAGGCCCACAGGGGCTAGCATAAGACCCGCCACCTGGCGGAGCGGTGGCTGCCGGTGGAGCGGGGGAGTTGAGCAGGCCACAAGGGGCGGCGAAGTCCGGAGAGTAGCGCAAATACGGGCGGGGGCCGCTGAGGGGCCGCGGAGGGCGGCGGGGGAGGCTGGGGAGTGGAGCGGCGCGGGGGCGCAGAGGAGTCCGGGGCCGGGAGGCGGCGGTGGGAGAGCCGCAGGGGCGGCGCTTGCAGGGCGGCTACCGGGCGCTGGCCGGCGACGGTGGTGCGCCGGCTGCGCTTTCCGATTACACTGCACGCGTTTTTATAAACGCCAAAAAAATTAAAAAATAAGTATTTTTTAATTTTTTTTTGAAAAACGTGTCCGTACGGCCCTTAGAAGGCCAAGAAATTTCTCCCCGAGGCCCTGGTGTCCAAATCGGACGTGCCTTATATGGATTATGGGGTTTTTGGGCCTTCTGGACGCAACCGTGAGGTCGGTTTTGGTCCAAAGTGTCTCAAAAAATAAAGACCCCCCAAAATCAATGAAAAAAGTTAGGAAAAAAATGGCAAACTTCAAATCCTCGCTTGCTTCAACCAAGAACGAACAGCGTACAACAGGAGAGCTCTGATACCATGTTAGATTTGATAAACAACAAATCTTCCCAAGACCACCTGCATGCAAGACTGTCACAGAGAAGCAAGAAACATACAAGAAGAGAAGAAGCTATGGCGGCCAAAAAGCCAGAGACTGAAAATCCATGTTGAGAGAAAAAGATTCTATATTCAACAATAATGAATTACAAATTAGAATCTCTTTAATGAAATGCAAAGAAGTGAATCCTTATAAAAGGAATCACAAAACCCTAAAGGTGAAAACCCTAAAAAATTATAAGCTGCCTAAGTGAAACTTAAGCATAGAGTAACTAGACTAATAATTAATACTAAGACTACTCTAATACCCCCCTTAAGTGTAACTTAGGGAGAAACAAAACATCGGACTTCAACAAAACTAGAACAAGACCATACGGGAGAATGTTTTTGCCCTTCTAGGGCTGTACGGGCACGTTTTTTAAAAAAAAATTAAAAAAATATTTTTTTAATATTTTTTTAGTTTTTAAAAACTGCGGCCAGTGCATTTGGAAAGGCACCACCGGCGCACCGCCACCGCCCCACCGCGGCCCGGCCCTGCCGGCAGTGCCCCCCGCTGGCTCCTCTGGCTCCCTTAACTCTGCCGCCCGCCGCCCTCCGCGACCCCCGCCGCCACTCCACTGGCCTACGGCCCCGCCGCCCTTGCGGCCCGCCCACCACCTCCGTGCTCTCCGCAGGATTCCGCCGACTCTACTCCGCCGGCGGCCCTCCTCCCCACTCTGCTGGCCAGCCACCGGCCCCGCACCGCCCCGCCGCGCTGCTCCACCCGGCGGCCCCTTCAGCCCCCGTGGGCTTAACTCTTTATGCAGTCGGTCACCTTGTGGACTAGGAGCCTGGGTTTAGCCCCTTGCGCGCCATGCGCCCAGGGGCGCCTTTTTTTTAGCCCCAGGGGCTTATTTCTAGCTTTTTGGAGCAATTTTGAGCCCTTTTCACCTTTTTTGCGATATCTAGAGCATACGGAGGTCTTTTTTGGACTTCTTTATATCGTCGAAAGATCTTTCCGAGCTGTTTCCGACTATGGTACTTTGGTTTTTTGGGTATTCTATTTTAATAGTATTTTTTGCTGTCAAAGTCTGATGTCTATTTTTGCCTTTCGGGAGTCATATCTGGCTCATCCGGACTCCGTTTTCGGTAAACTAGATATCGTCAGAAAGCTGGTTCAGTGAACTATTCAGTTGTAGAGGTATTTTTTCCAGATTCTATTCCAGGTTTTCTCTCCTTTGAGTTTGGCAGTTTATGCACTCTGGTGGATTGCTTGGTTCTATAGGTCTTGGGATCTCTTCTTTTGATTTCCTAGCTCACTCTTCTTTCTGACATCTGAGTATTGTATGCTTCTTCTGATGTATTTTTTTCTGTAAATGCACTGAGATAAAGTGCCTGCTTCTGTATTTCTGTGATCTTGTACACCTTGTATGGTTGTTGTACTCGCACTCTGTTATAAAGTGCCATGGGGGGTTATGATGATTTTGCCATTTTAGGCACATCCACCTTTGTCAAGTGAGCGTATCTTCTACGACATTAGCCCATGCTGTGTGTTGGTGACACCGCACTTTATCCTGTGTTTGTACTTCAGTTGCACTGTTGGTGTCCCTGGTTCTTCTGCAGATGTTTCTGGCATTGCATTTCAGTGTTCCTGTCACCTCTCCCGGTTCAGCATTATGGGGGGGTTCACCTGTTGGTTCTATTGCTTCCTGGTTTGATTGATCAGCTTTTCAGACTTTGTCTTCTCTACCTGGTCATGCACTTTAGTGGGTGTTCCAGCAGTCTCTTCTGACAGAGTTTTCAGCTTCATGCTTCGGAGATACTTCTTGCTCATTCTTGTTCCTTTCTCTAGGACATCTTTTCCCTAGATTGAAGGCTTAGTTTCCTTCATCTAGTTTGCTTTCTTATCTTGGGTACCTGATCAGGCCTTGTTGCCGGGACCCATCTTTCCTGCTTTTTACAGTAGTTTATCTGTTTTGCTTCTCCCTAAGTTACACTTAAGGGGGTGTGTTAGAGTAGTCATAGCATAGCTAATAATTAAATCATTTAATTATTAGTCTATTTACTTTAGGCTTAAGTTTCACTTAGGTAGCTTATAATCCTTTAGGGTTTTCACCTTTAGGGTTTTGTGATTCCTTTTATAAGGATTCACTTCTTTGCATTTGATTAAGGAGATTGTAATTTGTAATTCATTATTGTTGAATATAGAAGCTTTTTCTCTCAACATGGATTTTTAGTCTCTGGCCTTTTGACCGCCATAGCTTCTTCTCTTCTTATCTGTTTCTTGCTTCTTTGTGACAGTCTTGCATGCAGGAGGTCTTGGGAGGATTTGCATTTATCAAATCTATCTCCTTAATAAAATGCAAAGAAGTGAATCCTTATAAAAGGAATCACGAAACCCTAAAGGTGAAAACCCTAAAGAATTATAAGCTTCCTAAGTGAAACTTAAGCATAGAGTAACTAGACTAATAATTAAATGATTTAATTATTAGCTATACTAAGACTACTCTAACAATATCCTTTAGAGACAAATGAAAACTAGGTACAAGACACATGAGGACATTGTTGAAAAATACAAGGATAGAATCTATTTCATGGTTGAAACTGATTGTGTATATTTTAAAGCAGTCACACCTAGAAAGAAATGGTGTTATCCCATGGGTTATGAAGTAAGTTCAGAGGTACTTACCATGCAAGTTGAAAATATTCTTGCATATGAAGTTGATATATCAGAAGAAAGATGGGGAACATATGAGGAGAAATTAGATAAGGTGAGAGAGGAAAATACTAGAGGTCTAAGGAAAAGAAAAATTGAAAACCTTGTGCATGAATGTGGTGTAAAAGCATGATTGACAAAATAAGAACTGAAAGAAGTGAAAAAGAAAATGACAGAAATATCTCTTGCATTGGCAAGTGATAGTACTACAACCCTTCCCACTCCTGAAGTAGTAATGGTAGATATTCCACCTCCTCCATCATAGAAAACATCACAAATTGAGAACATTACTCCTAGAGTAAACACCAAATCTAGCAAGCAGACATCACCTAAAGAACAAAGCATAGTGAGAGAAGAGAAGAAAACTAAGAAGCACACATGGAAGCCTGCCATGAAGATGATAGAGAAGAGAGACATAAAACAAGGTAAACTAGTCACAATTGACAGATATTATGATAGGTATGGAGATTCAAACAAAATTAAGATTGAAGACATTGTGATTGATCATTTACTTACTTTCACGAAGACTATTGGAAATTGAAGGAAGTATACCTAAAGACTTGTATGGGAGATTGGAAACAAGAAAACACTTAGCATAGATTAAGGATGATACAATTAGGAATCAAGAAATTGATAACATGTTGCCTGTAATATCCTTACAAGAAAGAGAAAGAATATTCAAGGAATTGAAACCTTTGCTAAGGACTAAGTTAAGATTGTTGAAAATCACAGCGAGGAAGTATGATGAAGTCACTGAGGAAACTCAGAAGGCACTAGAGAAAATATTGATGAACACTACTTTTGACAAGCCTCCACCTCCTAAGACCACTTCACCTACACAATTAGGAATGAGAGAAAGCTCAAAATAATCTGAGACAAATGATGAGAAAAGAGAAGTAGATCCATAACCAGATTTCTATGTTTCTGGTGTGCCAGTGACAGTTGACACATCACAAGATGAAAAGGATCCATTTGCAGGGAATGTGGACAACAATATAGTAGATGAAGCAGAATAGAAAGATGAAGTAGAGAAAAAAAAGGAAGAAGAATAGAAGAAAGAATAGAAAGAGGATGAACAAAAATAGCTAAACACATCTTCTATCTCATTGTTGGCAAGCAGAGATGTTAATGTTGACAGCATGGATGAAGATGAGCTGGTTAAATTGTCTTTTACTGCACTAAAAAAAGTTAAGGAAAGATCAAAATAGAAAGGTGACAAAAAGGCTAAAGTGATTACAAGAGCAATTGATATTATGAACAAATTGCTTCTAGTACCTATTGTTTTCCAACACAAAGATGACATTGAAAATATAAGAATAACACTTGATGAATTTGATGGACATTATGAAAATTTGATAAAGATTATAGAGGAGAAGGCAGAGAAGAACTATTCAAAAAAGAAGCTATCAGAATTTTGCAAGTCCATCACACGGGACTTAGGCATTGTGAAAACTTGTTTGACAAATGCAAAGAGCTGCATTGGACATGGAATAAAATTGTTTAGTTACAACATGAATCCTATTAGGCATGTTTAGAATGTTGAAGACATTATTGCCAAAGAGAGGGAAACTCTGAATAGTATGATGGATAGTTGTGAAGCATCTTCACAATCTGTAACAAAGTTAGACAAGGATGTCACAAGAATTTTGGCAAAACTCAGTGTATTGGATATTGAGAAAGGGAGAGTATTGACAAGATTTAATTTTCTGAAGAGTTTAATCACTCCTAAGATATCTATAATTTAGGTACATCTATCAGAATTGGCAAAAGTGATAGATTCATTAACTAAATCCATGCCCATAGAATTGAAAAAAGTTGAGACCATATCATTTTCATTGAATGTCATAATTCATATTAGTCAAATATTGTTCAAATCATGGAGTACAGAAGTGAAGATCTTGGAAGATTCCTTTCAATATATTCTGAAACTGGTGAGAAAGCACTAAATCCTATTATTTTGTATGCACCTTTATCATTGTTGTCAAAGGGGGAGAAGACAGAAGAAAAAAATAATAATATAGGAGAAGAGAAGAAAATGGGAGAAGAGACAAGAAGAGGAAGGAGAGAATATATAGGAGACCATTTTTTTGTTTTTTGTTGGAACATTGATTCATTTTTTTGAAGTGTTTCCATCAATGCCAAAGGGAGAGATTGTTGGAAAGATTAGTTTTGTGTAATGTGATTCACTTTTTGGTTGTCGTTTATGGAAACACATCTGGGTTATAGATCAATTCCTATAAAGACAGCTTTTGCGGATTCAGAAATTGACTAAGTATAGAAGTAGAGATACATAAGTATTTTAGATATTAAAGATTGAGATCGATGAGTTATGACATGAGAGCTTAGAGGAAGATAGTATGGGGTATGTGTGACCTCTACCTAAGATCAATTTGGTTTTGGTAATGTCTACGGTGAGTTAGAAATAAATTGAAGATAGATAGACAACAAAAAAACAATGATACAAAGCAGTTGGACAATAGCAATGATTAAGGGAGTATGACATGGAATCTTGGCAATTAGAGTTGGATTATGGTTGATGATAAAATATAATTTGACTATGAAAGAGTACCAACTATGCATTTAATGTTTACTTTATTAAATGTATTTTGTATTAGAAGCCGACTATGTAATATCTGCATTGAGAGCCGACTTGGTGAAAGAAAAAGATATTTATGTAAGATCTTTTTGTGAAAGAAAATATAGAGGAATGTGTAGTATGTTGTGTCAAAGATGAAAATGGAAGAGCAGAGAATGACATAGATCATTGATCAACTATAAACAAACTATCTAAGCATTAGTGATTCTTGTTTTGTTCATGGCTGAGAAAAATTTATAAACATAATTACTTTGTAAGAGATGTAATCTCAGTTGGCCCCTAACAGGGTGTTGTGAACCTTTAACAGGGTTGTAATTCCTTTAAAAAGGAAATGTATTATGTAATATTCAGCTCCTAATAGGGCTAGGTCTCCTAACAGGGACACTATACTTTAGTGCATGCTTGTGGGTATCATCCCCATCGGGGTTTTACCTTGGCTAGGGTTTCCTTAACAACAAAATATAGTGTTATGAGTTCTGTGTCATTTTCTTATGTTCTTTTCATTACTGCAAGTTTATGGTTAATGTTTAAATGGTTGAAGAATTTAATTAAGTTCATTAATACTGATTCACCCCCCCTCTCAGTATTATCCAATCATAACATATGTATCTTAAGGGTGACCTATCTTTAGAGTATGTGGTAATGTGGTACAAAGCTTTCTTATGTATGACCTATATCTAGGTTCAGTGGTAGTGTGTTAAAAATAATTGTAGTATCTTTTGTATTATGTCCAACATATGTAATTACCCTATTAGATGTATATAAATAGAGACATCTCTTTTTATCCAAGGAATGAAGCATGGGTGCATGTGTAAATAGTATGGTGTGTATGTGAAACACATGTCTAAAGGTTATATAGTGTGAATATATTATCAGATGTATATAAATAGAGACATCTCTTTTTATCCAAGGAATGAAGCATGAGTGCATGGATGCATGTGTAAATGGTATGGTGTGTATGTGAAACAAATATGTAAAAGCTATACTGTGTGAATCTATTGTTATAAATGTGATTTATTTTGCACCAAAATATTGACATGTCAATGCCCGATAGAATCACTAGACTTATAGAATTCATAGGAGGCCCTTGTCAAGAATCTTGAGGGGAGCGCTGACCATTCTCCAATAATTGCCCCTCATTTTTACCCAATGGGATTCAAACCTGTGACCAAGCTTTGATACCTCTTATTACAAGTGTGACTGTCTTTGCACCAAAAGATCGACCTGTTAATGTCCAAGACAACCACTAGACTTATAAAATCCACATGAGGTGGTTAGTGCCTTATCACAAATCCTGAGGGGAGCGTTGATAATTTGCTAATATTTTTTGGTGTATATCTGGAAATGATGTGTAAGTAGAAGAAAGTTAAGGAATTTCTAGGGTATATAGAGAAGCTCTTACATATTATATTGTAGAGGTTTGGTAGATGTTGGTAAAGGATTTGTATTAAATCTCCACTGTTGGTGATTACTGTGCTTACAACTAGAACTATTTCATGCATAGAAAGATACATTTATATTAGTTCATATTTTGTCTGTAAAATATTTTTGTCATACATCTTTTGTATAAGGGTAGTTAGCCCGATCTGCACTAAGACAACCCACAATGAGAAAACTAGAAGCGATCCCTTGTAAAAATTATCTTAACAAGTATCACCTTAACTAGTGTTCATTACATGATAAAAAGATTCCCCGTGGTTATTCCTAATTTGGAGTTCCAAGTAAATTCTGGTCTTCATTGTGTTGATAGTTTTTTGCTTTCATATTTATATCTAGTATAAGTTTCTGAATGGTTTAAGTGCTTACCCATTCATTAAATCTTTTAATAAAGAGTTTATGAATAATTGATTCAACCCCCCTCTCAGTTATTCAACCTATTCAACAATTGGTATCAGAGCTTTGTCCCTTGTAGATAGAGCTTAACTTCTTGAGGGAGATATAGTGTGCTTGAACATATGGAAGGAGAATACTGTTCTAATGAGGATTGTCAGATCATGATGAGTGACATTCAGTACAATAAATGAAAGAATGGGGAGTTGAAAGAAAATCTAAAGGAAGCGAATGCATGTATCTCAAAGTTGAGGAATAAAATCCAACAGTTCAAATCAAGGCACAAGGAAGTTAGTCAGGAATTAAAGGGGAATAAAAAAAAAGGTGGAAAATATTGAAAAACAACTAAGTGAAAGTAAGAAAACTGAGAAATTTATCAAAGATGGGTTAAAAAAAATTAGAAAGCTGGAAGAGAACCAAAGAGGAACTAAATATCACCATAGAAGAATGGAATAAATATGAAGATAATCTCAAGGAAATCATCAAGATGAAGTCAAATTAAAATGAAATGTTGGATCAAAAATTAAGGAAGCTAAGATCTAAAGCTAAAGGTTTTGAGAATAGTACTATTTTGGATTAGTTATTTTCCCTGTAGAAGAGTCATAAGGATAATGCAGGATTATGTTTTACTACTGAATTCTCATATCTAAAGGAAAAAGAAGTTGAAGCTAAAAAAAAATCTGAGGTAGCAAGTAAAGTCAAGGTTTAGAATACATCTAAAAGAAGGCCTCTAGTAAGGCACTCAAATGCTTAAAGGTACATATCTTTTAACAATTATTGTTACACATGCAATAATTTTGGTCATAAGGTCATTCAATGTAAGATGAGGAAATTTCAGAAGGTTCAATGCTTTAATTGTCATAAAGTTGGTCATAAAGAGAATCAACAAAGATGAAATTTTTTTAACATGGTAAACAAAAGTGGAATGGATAATATTTCATGGGAATTGATGTGTGTAACAATTATGGTTATTAGGATAATCAGTGCTGATCTAGAATTCAAAAAGTGAGAATAGGTCAGAGGAATATTAACTATTTTAAATATGGTTAGATTGGTCATTATGCTAACACATGAAGATCTGGTTTTGCATGTTATGGTTTCAAGGGAATCACTAAAGACTAACATGATATGGAAGAAGAAAAAAGTAGTTGGTGAAGAGAGCCTAGTGGTACCGAATCTTGACACTAGCTCTTCTTGATAATTGAGTTTAATGCTTTGGCTCAGGGGGGAGTATTAAATTTCTATATCAGTCAATTCCCCTACTCTGAGGTGATACCAGTTGCAACTAGCTTATCTTCGGTATATTGGATGATAAATTAATGATTAAGGTTATTTTTGAATGATTGATGTAATGTGTATGAATGAGTTGTCTCAGCGATAATTAATTTTTGGCAAGAATTAGAATTATGATAGATTGTTGTTATAAAGGTGAATATTTTAAATCATTTGGTACTATTGCAAGAAGAATTTAATAGATTTTTTAGCAGAGATTGAGAAAGGTTGAAGAAAATTATTTTGTTGTGAAGATGAAGTCTCAATTGGTTATTCATAGTACTAGTGCGGTTGTATCAAGGAAGCTAAAGAAGGTTGAGCTAGAATAATTAGATCATGGAAGAATCAAATAGTTGGATGTTGGTTTTTCAGTGGATGAAATGTGGAGAATAAAAAATTATTGGTATAGAAATATGAGGAGAATTCCCTTGGTTTGACGAAAAGGAATTCATTTTTCTCTGGTTGGGTCAGTTTCTAGATGGAAACCTAGTGTTGGATAAGTTGTATGAGATGACAAAAGAGGTAATTGCAGACATCACGGGGTTGTGTTGTATTTTTAACCTACCAAGGAATAATTCAATTAGTTACAAGGTGTTGGCAAGTTGACTTCCTAAGGATGCATGACTCATTTTGTGTTGTCATCATGGCAACAAAGTCATGTTTAGTTTCTGTCATGAAAAACAAAATGACTATGGAAAATAGGGCAGACACAGATACTCAGCAATCAACACATCAGTGCACATGTGAGAGATTGAGTCAGTGTATGTGCATTTAGATATATGTTTTATGACACGTGTACATGCTACATCCAGACACACATATTATGAAACAATAGTACGACAAAGTTACAGGCAGATCAGTAGACTAGCAGTCCAGAAGATAGAGAATGGAAGCCGACTACTGTTATGATCAACATGAATTATTTTGTAAAGTAATGGCTAAGTTCCTTTGGTTCTATTTTTGTAATGATGTAATTAACATTGTAGTAAACATGCTTGAGCCGACTTGTTTGGAAGCATTGTATATTTTGTTTTAGGGCTGACTACTATTTTGTTTTGGGTCACGCCTATTCAGATATAAATATATAAGTATGTAATGTAAAGTTATGTTATAAGCATCAATTATTATATAAGAGGAAGATACAAAAGTGCAGTACAATGAAGTCAGTATATGATATAGCTCTTTAAGAGAGTAGGAGCATTCATGCATACATGGAACTGATCAGACAGCAATGTCATCACAACAGTTCATTTTGATATAGTGTATATCATCTTTCAAAAGGTTGTAGCATTCATCCTATTGGGAAGTGAGCCTAGGCAGTGAGCCATATACCTTTAACAGGGTTTTGTAAAAGACTCCTAACAGGGTCAGACCTTTAACCATGTCATTGTACTCATATTGTAAAGACTGCTTCTAATAGGGAAAATGAACTCTAATAGGTTCATTATACCTAGTAAAATATATGTGGGTACTAATTCCCACTGGGGTTTTCCTTTGATAAGGGTTTCCCTATAATCATATCATGTATTATGAGTTCTTATGTTAAGCTTCATTCTACGTATGTTTGATTTATGTTTAAGTTGCTAAAAAGTAATTAATAGACAAACACTGATTCACCCCCCCTCTCAGTGTTTCCAACAATTGGTATCAGAGCTCTGGTCCTCAGCAAATAAGTTTAACCACTTGAGGAGATCATGGACTCAACAGAAGCAAAACATTTGAAAAAGAATCTTGAAGCAACTCTTGAAGATCTTGATAGATTTGAAAAAGAAAATGAAGAACTTAGATTGAAAGTTGATGGCTCACAAATGCTTATCAAGAAATTAAGAAAATATTTGAAAGATTGTTCTACAAGTGATTTAGGGAAAATGATCAAAAATATCAATGAAGAGAATATGTCTCTGAAAGATAAAATTGAAAATCTAGATGAATAGCTCACAAACAGCCAAATTGCTATTGAAGAAAAGATCAAAGAAAGCAAACAACTAGATGATGAACTCTTGAAAGAAAACATGAAAGTCCTGGAATTGGACAACATAAAGAAGAAGTTGGAATCTGAATTAACAAAAGCAAAGGATAAGATTGATAAAATTCACACAAGTTCTGATTCACTTCAATCTCAGCTCAATGCACAAAAGAAAAAAGTGACACTACTAGTCTTGGATTTAGTATAGCACAAATTGAAGTCAATTCATTGCAAGAAAGAAAGAAACCTCATGAAGCATCTTCAGAAGAAAAGAAAGAAGCAAATATTGAAGAGATTAAAACAGATCCACCTAAAGGGGAAACCAAGCAAGTTAACATAACTTGTTATGAATGTAACAAACGTGGTCATTTGGCAAGAGATTGCAAAGAGGTAAGACCTTTTAATGGCTATTGTTTCTCCTGTAACAAATTTGGTCACAGGGCTATACATTGCAGAACAAATCAAAGAAATCAGTCACAACAGAATCAAAGAAGAATGAATCAAAACTATTAGAGAAATCAACCTCAAAGGAATTTTCAGAACACTACATGTCAGATATGCAACTACAATGGACACACAACAAAGTAATGCAGCATGATGAACAAGAGCATCAGACCTCCTATCATTTGTCACACTTGTGGAAAGGCTAAACACATCTCAAAGTTTTGTAGATCCAAAACTCAAAAGCAAGATGATCCTAAGAAGCCACTATTTGAAGAGAAAGGAGAAGTTAAGTTTGTTCAAGCAAATGAAGATTCAAGCAAAATTTGGGTTGAATTAAAGAAGGACAATGATGTTGACAAAGTAGTTGATGCATCCAAAGTGGACACACCCTCTACTTCTGCTTGAATAGACCTTCTTGGTCTTAGGGGGAGCTATTCTAGCTCAGGACCCCTGTGTAGTTGGTATACTCACCTCTGAGTATGCACCTATGATTTCATGGTTACAAGCACATAATATTTCTATATGCATTCATGCACTGTTTAAAATACATCAGGATCTAAGTTTCAAAATCTCTGAGTAATTTGCGTACGGCTGCAAACATTAAATGCAGTAGATTGTATAAAAGAAAGTAAGTGTTTGATCTTCTTCACACTTGCATTTGAGAGTACAAAATTTGTAGAGCATTGGAGCACTAGAGATCAAGGCATGGAAGCATAATAGATTTGGCAGTTAAGAGAATGGATAAGAAGTTTGGAATGGAACCCTAGCAATCGTGTCATTTTGGAATTTCATGAAACCCTACTTAAGCAAGTTCCAAGTAAGTATGGCAACCCCAGTTGTGTTTGATATAGCAGAGAGGAAGAGATTTGTATTCAAGAGGCATCCATTCAAATACATACTAGATGATGTGGAAGGGGCTTTCTCCAAAACCCGCTAGGTGTTGTTCATGTGGAAGATATCTGTGTGTACATTTACTGTAAAAAGGAAATAGTAGGAGATATCAGCATAGTCACTCATATGGGATCTATGATGAAACTTGATTACACATTCAAGGATGAGTTTGCACACTTGATTGATAACCTTATTTTTGAATATTCGAATGCGCATGAGTTTGATGAGCTAGAATGGGTGAAGATTTTGTTAAGCAGAACATATGATGATCTTTATTGGATTGGTGAGGTCCCTGTACATATCACTACAGACCTAATCCATGAATTAACTAGACTTCCCAAGAATAGACCAGTTTTTCCTACTGGTAAGGATGTCAAGAAAAAAATTGAGCAAGTTTGCCTATCTAGAAGTGACAAGCGTGGAATGCCAGTTGACCCTATCAAAGAAGATGACATAAAACTCTTAACAATGATACTTGGGTATAAGTTTCAGCAAGCAAGTAGGTTGAACAATGTCTCTGTAGCAACAGTCCTAGCAACAATTAGAATGGTGAAGGATAACATTCAATACAACCTATGTGAGATCTTGCACAGTCAATTGATTGAAAAAATTTGAATTATCAAGCATGACAGGAGAAAGACATTTAGGTTTGGATCTATGATCATCTACTTGTATTTCCATATAGTTGGAAAGGTTGCAAACCTTTATCTAGATAGTAGAAAACCCACAATGTCTCAGATTTATCTTAAGGTCACTTTAGAGAGAAGTACAAGGGATGCCATGGATATGGATATAAAGACATTCAGAATCAAAATGTAGAATAGGTTTAGATTATCTAAGAAAATAGTTGACAAATATAAGGATACCATATGTTTCATGGTAGAAACAGATTGCACTTGCATCGAGGTAGTTGAACCTAGAACCAAATGGATTCATCCTCTTGGTTATGAAGTGGAAGAACATGTGCTAGAAGGATATGCGCAAGTTCTATTGTCAGCACCCAAAGATCCTAATGAACCTAGATGGGGAACTTATAGAGAGAAGACCACTGAAGTGGATACTATCTTACATAGTGCTGATAATAAAAGGAAAGCATCCAGAATTACATCTAACATATTGAAAGTTCATGGAGTCACTCAAGAAGATATTGACAAAGCAAGAGATGCCAAGATAGAAAAAGAACTTGAGAAAGCTGAATAGATCCAGAAGAAGAAGAAAGTAGAGAGCACCTCTACGCCCTCTACCACCATTAACTTAGATTCATCTCCACTGCCTACACCAAGCAAGAAAAATAGAGGAAGAAAATAAGCACCCACAAATCACCCATCCTCAAGGAACACTCGGAGCAAAGCAAATAATACTCAAGCTCCTCCTAAGGTAGGATTTAGACCTAGTCTAAATGTGTTGAGGAACAAGAATGTAAATGAAGGGAGATTAGATACACTTTCTAAAGTATATGAAAAGTATCAAGAAATTGATAAGATTGAGATACACTCTATGATCATATCTCATATGATCAAGTTCAAGAAGATAGTTCTTGAACTCAAGACAGTGATACCGGATCAGTTATGGAACTTATTGGAGATCATGAAAAGACATGCAATTGAGGAAGACATGAGGATAAGAGAAGAAACATTGGATACTCTTCTCCCTATATGCTTGCATGATGAGAAGGCTATATTATTAGATCTGGTGAAGCCTCATCTCTGAACTAAGACAAGGACCTTACAAATTATGAACAAAGAATATGAGTAGATAGGTAAGGAGACTAAAAAGGCATCTGCACAAGTGTTTATGGATAGACACATGTATCCACCAACGACACCTATAGTAAAAGTTACTCTAGCTCCTCCCAAGCAGGTTACAAAACCAATGATTCAGATAGCACCTATGATAGGTCCACAGGTTTCAGCGCCCACAATGACAATAACTTCTGATACAAATAAAGACTCAAAAGACACTATAGTAGTTGACAATGTTAAGATATCCATGTCTGCATCTGAAAAAGATATGGAAAAAGTTGATAAGGCATTTGTAAGCACTGAAGAAATGTGCACTAATGATACCTCTACACAACAAGATGAAGTTCCCATCAATGATAAAGTTGACATAAATGAAGATACTCAAGATGATACTCAAGGTGATAAGACACCAATAAAAGAGATACCATTAAAGGTTGAATGCATGGATACCAGTCAGAACACTATATTCTCACCATCCACTCAACCATCTACCTCATTGTTGTCAAGATTAACTCCTGATTCA
>MU223590.1:3794435-3813367 GCA_018584345.1 Thuja plicata
GGTGATAAGACACCAATAAAAGAGATACCATTAAAGGTTGAATGCATGGATACCAGTCAGAACACTATATTCTCACCATCCACTCAACCATCTACCTCATTGTTGTCAAGATTAACTCCTGATTCAGAAAGTTTGGATGCATGGGGAGAAGAAGACCTAATCAAGATCAGCATTCTTGCTATGGAAAAGGCAAAAGAGAAACAAGTGATGAGGAACCCTCACTTTTTGGAAATAGTTAACATATTAAATGACTTAGTGCCTGCTGATCAGAAAGTAGCCAAAGTCCAATTAGTTGAAGATGTGGACAACATTTTGTCAAACTTCAAATCACACTTTATAAGCTTAGTAGACTCTGCTACTAAGATTGCAGAAGATGAATACAAGAAGGAGAGACTGAATGATTTGGTAAAGAACTTTACCTTAGACTTGAACTCCTTAAAAATTGGGCAATCCATACTGAAAGAGTTGGCAGCTAAAGGCAAGAAAGTTATAGCCAACTGCATGGACAAAGTGAAGTTCACCTCTAAGCACACCACAAAGGTAGAAGAGGTAGAGTTAATGGTGCATAGCATTAGAAAATTAGTTGAATCAACCATGCAAGACATGAACATATGCAATAATGTCTATCAAGGATAGTTGGATAAAATTGAGAAGGCAAAATTGGAAATCAGCAAGATAAGAATAAGACAAACACAGTTGAGAAATGCACTTGTGCCATCTCTAGTAGTCCTTAATGAGAACATTAAATAGATTGATGACACCATGGTGACATATGATCAAGGTCCTTGTATGGATCTAATGAAAATGGAGAAACTAACATATGCCCTATGCACGCATCTTCAGACAGTTGATGCTATGAAAGTATTTTGGCAGAAAGAGATTCAATCTCTTCAAATTGTGTACCTTGAAGTTTACATGGAGTAAGTATGTAGAAGAATTACTAGTTTTTGTACACCTTTGTCATTAATGTCAAAGGGGGAGTAATATAGAATGTGTATATACAGAAAAATATATGTATATATCAACAAGATGTTATGATTTACAGTCACTTTTTGTGTTAAGTCATTTTGAGTAACTTGGCCACATTCCTTTGTTGCCATAAATGAAAAAGGAGAAGATTGTTGGAAAGTTGAATTCCTGAGGATGCATGACTAATTTTGTGTTGTCATCATGGCAACAAAGTCATGTTTAGTTTCTGTCATGAAAGATAAAATGACTAAGTATGGAAAATAGGGCAGACAGAGATACTCAGCGATCAACACATTAGCGCACATGCGAGAGATCAAGTCAGCGTATGCACATTTAGATATATGTTTTTTGACACATGTACATGCTACATCTAGACACATATAGTATGAAACAATAGTACAACAAAGTTATAGGCAGATCAGTAGATCAACAGTCCAGAAGACAGAGCATGGAAGCCGACTACTGTTATGATCAGCGTGAATTATTTTGTAAAGTAATGGCTAAGCGCCTTTGGTTCTATGTTTTTAATGATGTAATTAACATTTTAGTAAACACGCTTGAGCCAACTTGTTTGGAAGCATTGTATATTTTGTTTTAGGGCCGACTAGTGTTTTGTTTTGGGTTGTGCCTATTCGAATATAAAAATATAAGTATGTAATGTAAAGTTATGTTATAAGTGTCGATTATTATATAAGAGGAAGATAGAAAAGTGTAGTACAATGAAGTCAATATATGATATTGTTCTTTAAGAGAGTAAGAGCATTCATGCATACACAGAACTGATCAGACAGCAGTGTCATCACAACAGTTCATTTTGATATAGTGTATATCATATTTTAGAAGGTTGTAGCATTCATCCTATTAGGTAGTGAGCCTAGGCAATGAGCCATATACCTTTAACAGGGTTTTGTAAAAGACTCCTAACAGGGTCAGACCTTTAACTAGGTCATTGTACGCATATTGTAAAGACTGCTTCTAACATGGCAAATGAACTCTAACAGGTTCATTATACCTAGTACAATATTTGTGGGTACTAATTCCCACCAGGGTTTTCCTCATAATCATATCATGTGTTATGATTTCTTATGTTAAGCTTCATTCTATGTATGTTTGATTTATGTTTAAGTTGCTGAAAAGTAATTAATAGACAAACACTGATTCACCCCCCCCCCCCCCCCCCCCNAACACTGATTCCCCCCCCCCCCCCCCTCTCAGTGTTTCCAACACAAGGAAGTAAAGGAGTAAACTGGTATTGACATTCATAGTAGGTCATTTACCTTCCAGTTCCAAAATGATGAGAATGCCACCTATTCTTGCACATAGAAAATGTTGGGTAGAAAGGGTTTTTCCTTAGTCAATACTTGGTTGAGGAACCAAACTTGAAATAAAAATTAAATTAGATGAAAGGAAAGTATGTAAATGTAAATTAAATATTAGATCTACTTTGTAAATGCATATACCTCCATAAACTGGTATTGAGATCATGATGTAATTGAAGATTCTTGTATGTTTTTTGAATGTATTTGTATGTTGACTTTTATTCTTAGAATGTAAACAAGAATCAAGGATTCATTTCACAAATGCATAGATCCACAAACACTCGTCAAATATCTTCAATATTGTTATGCTTCATTGTCTCTTGCCTTGAAGAATGGATGAATGGATGTGGATGGACAAAGGATTTTATTGCTTGATTGAGATATTGTCTACTTGGTCATCATGGGAGAAAATCTTGCTACAATGGAGAATATTTCCTTAAAATATGTTTTTGGATGCTTTGAAAATTTTGAGAACTTGATCTTGAATGCTTGGATGCAAAATTGTAGAAGAGCACTTAAAATTTTGATCATGGTATATTAAAATCTTGATTTTGGATGCCAAAATGAGGAGAGGTTGGTTTCTTTTATACCTCTCACAACATTGCAGAGCTCAAAAATTGAAGGAGGTATATGGGAATTCAGAAATCCCACTAAACCAATGAGACAGTTTTCCTATTTAAATTTTGGGGAGAAAATAGGGGAAGAGGTTGATATAGGAGTCCTCTTCTCATCAAAAGGCCAAAATTGAATTTAGGAGTCAGGAAGATGGAAAGAAAGCCACAAATGTAGGTAGTGTGGGGCTGGATCAAATGGACATGAAATCTTGAGAACACTAAAATGGGGCCTAACTTAGCATATAATTATAGGTGCTTTCAATTTAGGATGATACATTTATCCCCCACTTTAGTGGGAGTATGAGACTACCTCATGCTCATATTAAAGTAGATAATAACATTGGAAACATTTTATCAAGGTCAAGGAGACACCAAACCCTCAAGTGACTTAGGTCCTCATAAAATCCAAAAAAGGATAAAATAATAAATAACAAGAGAGAGAGAGAGAGAGAGAGAGAGAGAGAGAGAGAGAGAGAGAGAGAGAGAGAGAGAGAGAGAGAGATCACTAAGTTTAAGAACATAAGCCTCCAAACCAAGGAACTTAACTCACATCCATATGAAGGGATACAAAGAAAAACAACAAATTCCTAGAGCTTAATAAGATTCCAAGTCAACTAGTTGAAAAGACCTCACTAGAGAAAAAGTCTCAACCACTAACATCATACTCAGAAATCTATTACAATAGCACAAGTGATCATCTGAAAAGATAAAGAGTATACATAAAATGTAAGATAAGACTCCATGATTTGATTCAATAGAAAAGTGTGTTATACTATAGAACCATGGAGGAGAGATCAAGATAATCATGGATAACATAGAATAGGAAAATTATGTTGCACTAGGTGATCCATGAGAGATAGATGAAATAGAGAGAGAAGGGGGAAATGGTATAGCACATTGTGTTATGCCAGTTCCACCCATCAAAGAGAGGAGGAGGATCAGTCCAAGGATTTGAAAAGTGGTCATTCAAAGGACCAAATATGTGTGGCTAGTCAAAGGACCAAATGTGTGTGATCAGTAAAAGGACAAAGAGTTTATGGTCTAGTGAGTTGTATTACACTAATAAACTCATAAAAATGATAGGTTAAATGGTCTATAAAATTGTGTTATTCTAGTCAACCAATCTCAAAAATGTGAAAAAGAGAGTGATTTGGCCCTAAACAATTGTGCTATGTTAGTGTACTCTCACTGTCATGCTTAAAGTGAACAATATACATGCAATAAGGAGGCTATGTATGTACCCTTAAGATGGAAAAACAATTACTATTTTGTTATCATAAGGAAATGATGCACATGGATAAAGCAGTTCCAACATCATGAAAATATCCACAAGAAGCACAAAATCCAAACCAAAGAGGTCACAACTCTTATGAGGTCATGGAAGGGATTAATGCAAAGAGATACCATGCAAGAAGTGTAATGGGATCCTTGTGAAGGATGACACACTGTTTAGTCTCCAAGATGAAGGACTTGCTTATCAGGGAAACCCAATAGAAAATAGTGAAAAAAGTTATGATCAAGGATGCATATCCTTAATGCAAACCAACATTTCTATGTAAGATTGGATGACACATGATAAAAAATACTACTTAATCAAGGGAAAAGTGGATCCTTGAAGAGGATGAGAGAGATTGATAGAATAACCTTCCCCCCCAAGTGCGGAGACAAGGATAAAGAAGACCTATTATGCTAATCATAAAGAATTAGCACACCATGCATAAAAATAAGCCCCCAAGGAGTAGGATAATACTGTTACATAGTGGGGAGAAACAAAATAGGGACTTAGATGTTAGTTAAAGGAATTAGTAGTGAAAAAAAATCATTGCGACAGGATATGTGAATAAGGTCATTGTCAAGGAGTTGTTTAATTTTGTAATGTAAATCTTGACATTCATTAGTAGAGTGGTCATGATATTAGTGATACATTGAGAAAGGAAGATTCATAAGATTTAGACTTTGTTTAATTTTTTGTTTAGGCCCAGTAATCACCTTAGCACGAAGAAGGTTTGGCAGAATCATGTCTTGTTTAAAGGTAGATGTAGAAGAATTCTTAGATGATAAAGTAGAGAATGTGAGAAAAGGAGGATACTCAGAACAAAATGCTTCAATAGGTTTCCCACTATTCTCAATGCTTTGTTGCACACATCCTAAACCATGTTTGGAATTCTGATTCACAATGGTGTTAATATTGAGAGTAAATTTTTTAGTTGCTTGTAAGGATTAAATCCTAGTCCATAAGAATGTTCATGCCCC
Source organism: Thuja plicata (assembly GCA_018584345.1). Classification (NCBI taxonomy): domain Eukaryota; kingdom Viridiplantae; phylum Streptophyta; class Pinopsida; order Cupressales; family Cupressaceae; genus Thuja; species Thuja plicata. The sequence continues at coordinate 3,799,591 of MU223590.1, forward strand.
TCATTTCCTAAAGGCACTTGAATTCCTTGTCCATTTTTTCCACATGCATTATTGCTGAATCCATGTTTTACTAATAAATTATAACCAAGGCCATAACGAGAAGCCATATTAGAAAGAGTTAATGGAGCCTTGTAGGTCACTATGTCATAATAATTAGGTTTAATAGTTTCTAAAGATTATTTAGGAGTGGAAGTAGAAACAAAATTATTACTAAGCTCATCATAAGGAGGATTTAATGTGTTGGGTCCTTTGTGAGGTTTATATTGTTTAAGTTCAAATGTTGAGACTTTGTATTCTTGAATATAAGTTGGGGTGAAATGTAAGGATACCCAATCATCATCCCAAAGGATAATAGTAGGAGGAGGATCATACTTAGGGTCTTGATCTTGTTTTTATTCAATAGACATAGGTTTATTTCTTGAGTTAGTATTAAAACAACTATTCAATCTATCATCTGTCATAAGTGTGTACATTAGATTATTGTAGATAAGCTTGATTTTTTTATGGAGAGTGGAAGGAACAACATGCATAGTATGTAACCAAGGACTTTCCAAATAAGGTTATAATTAAGAGGTCTAGGCATCACATGAATATGAATATCTATAATAATTGATCCTACTTTAATAGGTAATGTGATAACACCCTATGTTTTCTTAGAAATCAAAGCCAATAATAGGAATGTTATTAGGTTTAATAGTTGAAACATCAACTTGTATTTCTTTCAACATGTCCATACTACAAACATTTAGTCCAAACCAATTAAGGTCCTATGAATGAGATTAACATTGATAAGGATGACCACCATAAGGATGTCATGTTGATCTTGAACTTCTTTAGAAGGTAAATCATCGTTGGTAAATATAATTTGAGTCTAGATAGGCATTACATGCATAGATTCCAAAAAGGAATTGATATTATCCTGATTAGGTGGTGGAGTTGGAAGACTGGTTAAATATTTTTTCAATGCTTCATGATATGTCAGATAAGTTTGAATAAGTTCCCAAAGAGAGATCTTATCAAGAGTAGCATGCAATTTATCTACCAAATCATAATCCTTTCATAGATGTTAAGGAAGATGGGATGGAGGAGGAAGCACAGGTTGAGAAGGTTGTAGAGAAGTAGGAACAACGAAATTAGTAGGTTGGGGATTGTTTCTTATATGATAGGTATGAGCCACCACATGATATTTCTTAATAAACTCTGAAGAATTCCTAGATTTTCCTTTCATGGTTATAATTGGCTTATTCAGAGTTTGGAAAGAACTTTGTTGATTATATCCTTTTATTGTAATCATAGGTGTAGTGAAATTTTGAGAAGGATGTTGAGGATAACCCTTAATAGTAACCACAAGTTTGTTAGGTTTTTGGAATGGATTTTATGGAGTGCATCCTTTAACAATTATCACATGCTTGTTGGATACCATAGATTGAGCATGAACAATAACATTGACTTGAACAAGCTCTTGATTGTTCATATGTTCATCACTATAAGGGAGATCACTAAGTAAATTACCCTCTTTTTGCAAGATGTACTTAGAAGAGGGATTAAGGATTTTCTTTAATTATTCATCTCTATTAGGAGTATCAAATGAAGGTAAGGTGATGGAAAGGAAAGTATCGATTATGTCTTCCTCTTGCTCTAAAATATATTTAGGAGAAGAAAAAACATCAAAATTTAATGCATCATATTTAGAGGAAGAAGGAGAAATGCCAACCATTATATCATCTTCCTTTACCAAGGTTTTTTCATGAGGAAGAGAGTAATCGATGTCATTATCCAAGGGTTCATCCCAGATAGATGAATCATCAAGGGTAGGAACATCTCTATGAATAAAGCACATTGTGGGAGAGGAATAGGCATGGTTCATTAAATCTAGATCCATAAAGGGTGAGGAATATAAAGAAATAAAAGGTGAAGTATCATCATCCTTAACCAAAGAATCCTCATTGATAAAGATTATAGTAGGAGAAGAATTAATATCAATCCTCAACTCTCGTCCCCCTAGAGGAAGATCATTGAGAGAAAGGTTAACGTATTCTTCTTGATCTCATATTTCCTTATAAGGTGATATAAGAGAGGGAAAAACAACATCACATTCATTAAATTGATTTTTTTAGTGGTAGCATAATGTAAAGGCAAGTTAATAGGAGGATGTTGCTTTATCTTAAAAGTGATAGAATGGTTTTGGGATAATACCTTAAATAAATTTTGCAACATGGAAAGAAAGAAGTGCATACAAATCAATGAAAGGTAACAACTATATAAATGCAACATGTAGTAAAAATATGATAGAAAAATGCATATAAAGTAGATCTAGATGCATACGAAGAGAATCTAACTACCAAAATATCCAAATGCATAGATTGTAGCAATATGATGTAAATACATACAAAATAGATATAGATATGTAACTACATCGGATTAACCAAAATGTACAATATAAAATGGTGAGATATACTAGCATGTAGATCACTCACCAAATCATATTGTGCATTCGAATACATATCCACCCTTAAATAGATCTGATTAGAAAAACCCAAAAAGGATGAAGGGGTCCTAATGCAAGATCTAGGTAAAAGGGGGATTTGGGCATTTGTTATGAATAAAGTATGATTATGATATGTAAAAGTATGAAAAATACCTATGCTATGAACAAGGAAAATGATTTCTAGAAAGATATGATATCAAATTTGATGCATAAAAGTAAGTGCAAGAGGAAAAGAGGAAGAATAAACTTTACCTTTGAAGCTAGGAGGGAACAAGAGAACTTCCAATCTAAATTTGAGTATCATAGAACTGTCAAAAATAGAAAAAATTCTTGATCTGGGACTCTGGTGCCTATATCTTCCGACTGGGAAAATTGCAGATTCCCAGGACTATGCCAACTCAAGTCGGCCTAGTCTCAAAACATCAACCTAGTCCTGGAGACCGAAAAACTTGTGAAATCTGTAGAAGACATGTCGCTAGTTTTGTAACTCTAAAAATCCAAATCTGAGACTGCACCACCTATTCCTGCACACAATAAATAAGGGGAAATTTTTGTGGAAAGGGGCTTGCATTGGTCAAGCCCCTGTATATGAATTAACCTTGAAATGAAATTGAGGTTAAATAAGAAATGTAATCTAGATCTGAAACAAAAAACATCTTATACCTCAATGATGCAATGCCTCTTTGGAGATGATCACAAGTGTTAATGCAATATATCAGAATTCAAAAAAACCCACTAGGGAATCATGAAACCAAACCCTTGAATAATGAATGTTGTAGTTTTCCACAATGTTGGATTAAGGAAGAAAGACAAGAAGAATAACACTTGAAATTCTTGATGGCTTCCTTGAACTTGAACCTCTTGAATACACAATGGATGTATTGGATTGGACAATAATGGATGTATTATGGATCTAGGTATGAAAATGAGAGGAAGAGTTCTCCTTTTATACATATTTTGGGGCTCATATTTTACAAGGTCAACCCCAATTAAGCACCTTGGAGAAACAACCTGGCATCGGGCCTGAAGCCCACTCAATTGAAAATCCCTAGGACAAGGCTGACCTAAGTCATCCTTGTCTAGGCAAAAAATTTCAAAATTTTCCCAGGCCCAAGAAAGAGATTTGAAAGCCTCAATCTGCCAAGAAATCAAAGAAAATCATAAAATATAAAAGGCATGTAAAAGGACTTAGATGGAAGATGAATTATGTGATACGAGAAAAAATGGGAAATCATTCATAGAACTTAGAGCTATTTTTAATTTTTGAACAAATAATGTTGATTTGAAGGATGCATAAGAGCTAGAAGGACATGAAATCAATGTGGGAACCCATAGATGCTAAAATGGGACAAAAAAGAGCACCTAATAAGGGAGATTACTTTTTAGGATGGTACATATATGTATATAGACACACACACACACACATGTGTGTGTGTGTGTGTGTGTGTGTGTGTGTGTATGTATATATATATGTGTATATATATATATATATATGTATGTATATATATAACTATATATATATGTGTGTATATATACATATATATGTATGTATATATATACACATATATGTAAATGTATATACATATGTAGGTATATATATACATATATATATGTATATGTATATGTATATGTATATATGTATATATATATACATTTACATATATAGACACACACACACAGATATATATATATATATTGTATACACACACACACATATATACATATATACATATATAGACACACACATATATACATATACATATACATATACATATACATATACATATATGCATATACATACATACACACACACACACACACACACACACACACACACACTATGTAAGGGTTTCTAAGCACTATTATAGATCACTGAATAATCCACATATGTTTTACAACAATAGAATAAGAGCCACTTCCCTTCATGGGCTCCAATAAATCACATCCATTGATAAGTAATAATCACCATCAATAATTTTTTGATTTTTCATCCGTAAATATATATTGTTCTATCATTCTTTACCTCAATTATTGAAGTGAATGTCCTAATATTTTTATGTCTTGAATGGGAATTCTCTTGGTAAGGATGTGACCCATACCTCTTAATACTTGTCAATAATTAATCACACCACTTTCAAATATTAATACCATCTTCTACAACATAATTGATTCTTATTTATACTTATGAATATGTTCTTACAAAGTGATTCCCAATCTTCATTAAGTCCATATTATATCTTCTCATTTTATTAACCAATATAGTAATGTTTTTCTAATAGTGTTCTCATAACAAATGAAAATTATAATATCATTTTTTATTATTCAGTGTTCGATGAGAGGTCTCTAATAACCTCAGTAAGTATCACATGCCTCCCTCATATCATCCCTCCATTATCTCTTATACTCATATCCATTGGGATAAATCCATAATCATTGTTGGGTCTTCATTAAGACATCAATGAATCAATATTTCTCCGTAGTGACTTGCGTTGATATTAATATAATTTATAGAAGGGTTCCCATGCATACTTCATAAAAAGAATGAGTTCCACAAGTATTATGCCTAGTTGATTAAGCATTCATGATAGAAGTTACCCCAAGGTGTGCTCACACAATGTTCTAGACAAGAATTTGCTTGCCCCAGTCTACTTAAGATCCCAATTCCTCTTCTAGGATCTCAATAGCCTCAAGAAACTGATCCTAAGACTATTCCAACTCTTCTCCAAGAGTTATTCTTCTTGTGTTTAACCTTGAAGGACAAATACCACTAGTTTTGTCTCAATGCTTCACACTTACTTGAAGGATTCCAAATATAAACCATTCATACCAACTCCACAAATGCTACAAGGGTCTTGTCTACTACTTTTATACACATTCATCATCCATACATTCCCATTTGAATAAGTCTTTAATCCCAATTTAGTCGAGTTCCAAATCTTCACTCAAAATGATCATATTAAGCCTAATTGACCAATTATCCCTATCCAGAGGGTTTTTTTGGATTTCTTCCTAAACCTCCCAAACAAACCCAAAAAATAATCTATGATCCTGATACCCTTTTTGAATACCTAAAGGATTTTAAAGGTCTAGGGTCCCCAAGTCTTTTGTACACCCATGTCCTGAATTATAGGGCTATTAGGCCTATTTTGTCTCTTGACAAGCAGTCCATTGACTTCTATGGAGAAATCTATCCAAATGGACTGTATGACCTCTAAACTCATAACCAAGGATCTATAAGACCCTAATGAATCTGAGATCACACTTGGTTCAGAACTCTCATACACACCCTTGTCTCTGCATTCATCTTTTCCTCTGCCATACACCTAACCGAACAGTCATAGGTCACCTAGAGCATGGATATAAAAATATAAAATCAACTCCTCTGACCTCCTACTTGAATATTCAAACTATATAGAGGCTCCCCTAGCACATTAATCCAACCTCTTGAGTTTCCCACGGTTGGGTTTCATGGGGGAGCCATAAAACCAAAACTACATTGAACTAGACTAGTAGATTCCCTAAAACTTAAACAATTTCCTAAGGCTACCAAATCAACACTAATATACTTTCTCACTGACAGAAAAAGTCTTAAATATACTTATACTACATGAATCTACCAACATATTAAGCTTTTCAATCTATTAAAACCTTAAAAACATTCAAACAAGTCGACTGTACTTTTTAACTCAGAACACTTTCTCTATTCACTTTTCAAAAACTTGCTTACACCCACTACTACCTCAGGAAATGAGCCACAAGTATCTTAAGATGCCTCTCCCTCATTTTTAGGCCACTAGCATTGATTTCCCACTCCTAGAATGAGGGGAATCTAAATTTTTTGAGTTGCATGCAACATTTGCAAAAAGTTGCAAATGTTGTCATGATAACTTTTGAGCATCTTTTGCATAAATGATCACAACTAATGTTTAGAACCTCAATCCATATTTTCTCGATGAATACGCATCATTAAAGCCTTTTTAGGCACTTTCCACTTCACACCTAGGTATAAGATACATTTAGACTCATTTTCCCAATTCTAAGCCAAAACAAGCTATAAAGAAAAACTAATTAAACTAGATTGGATTAGTACTAGTTACTTAATCTATCTAGTCACACCTTGCTAGACCTTCTAAGGTCAAAAGTAAATCAATGACTTGGATAGAGTCAGTTACAAGCCAAAAATTTAACTAGAAATGGAGAGTTTTCCTAGGTTCTCCTGCACCAATTCAACATAAGAAATTATTTAGAGTAAAATATAAATATTTTCATATAAATACCAAACTCTTCAAATAAACATTACCTTCAAGAATTACAATTTTCTCTCTAAATTAATTTATAATTATATCATTTAGTATTTATTTAATTTTATATATTTAATATGATTTTATTATTATTTATTATTAAATTCTATCTCAGGAAGGTGACATCATAGTTTGGTTGACCTCGGGTGGTTACACTTCAATTACTTGTCTTGGTGTGTGCAAGAAGATATGCAATGCATACAGTGCTATTTTTGGTCAAAGTTAAGATGTATTGTGGTCCACTGCTCATTCATCCCCACGGTGGGAATGTTTAGGGCTGACTTAATTCAAAACTTTACTTAGTCCTTGCTTGGCCCATGCTAGGAGACTCTGCAAATACAAATTTGGTATAAATAAAGGATGAGTCATTCAGGGATTAGTGTGGCACATGAGTGTATTTTTGTGAATATTGTGCAAGGATGTGTATGTGCAATGAGGATGTATGAAAGATGACCTATATCCCTGATTGCATAAGTTAAGTGCAAGCTATGGTGTAGAGAAGTGTGAACTTTAATGTGTTTTCTACTGGAAGTAATGAACCAAAGGTGACTATAGATCTTTGAGTTGAGTTGCAGTTGTATATAGCGGTGGATTCATTCTCTCTTATTCTTCTTCATCCGAGTAGCGAGTCCTCCGACAATGAGACTTATTTCTTTGGGAAGAAGAGTCTTCTTTCTTTGGGAAGTGAGCCCTTTTTATATTGAGCCTCTAGTAGCAGGCCTTTCTTATAAAACACTTTAAATTATATTCATATATTTGAGAATAATCTACTTTGTGGTTTTTCCCCTAACATGGTTTTCCATGTAAATCTGGTGTTTCATGTGTTTATGGTTGCTATGCTTTTCATGTTCATAACTTTTAGTAATTAAAAGCTTAAAGTAAGTTTGGTGGACCTGATTAAAAGTTTTATAAGATCATAATATTGTGGAAAACTAATTCATCCCCCCTTTCAGTTTTCTTGCACATTCAACAACTTGATGTATAGTTGTACTTTCATTTTCAAATATTGTACAAAAGTAACATTTATAATTTCTTGATTTTTTTCTACATCATCACTTATCATAGTTTTGCATTGGTGTGATAACCTTTGAGTAGCATTTGGAGTATTTGTATTTTTCTTTAAATTATTTATACATTTATTTCTACTAGATTTTAAGTTTTTATCTTCCTCAATGTGTCTTAGAACACTTGACTATTAGACATATTGAGATGTTACTAGAATTATTGTCATTGATGTCAAAAGCTCCATATCGGTTGGTTCTTGACAGTATGTTCTTGACAGTATGGGTTGGATGTCTATGGTTTTCTGTCAGACGTGAAGGTTTCATAGAATATATTATTTATGCAAAGTTTTGGCGTATGATGTCAGGTGTACTTGGTTCTACTAATGAATTACATTTTTCTAGTACATCAACATGTTTTTTTGGTTACAATGTTTGTTAGTACCTATTGAATGCTATGTTTATAGAGTTCTTCTAGGTGTTCCTGCTACTTGGACATTCTTTTAGGCTATCAAAATTTTTGGTATAGTGGTCATATCTTGTTCTAGATAAGTTTCATCTAAGTTTCATCTATCATTTGGTTCAGATGTTTTTTTGTTCCAGACATGGTCTAGGTCATGGTATTCTGATGGTTCCATAATTTTCTTGTATTTTGGTAATTTTTATATGAGGCATATGTATCTTAAGGATGACCTATCTTTTGATTATGTGGTAACATGGTATGAATATTTCTTATGTATGACCTATATCTAGGTTTGGTGGTAGCGTGTTAAATATAATTGTAATATCTTTTGTATTCTGGACGACATATGTAATTACCCTATCATATGTATATAAATAGAGACATCTCTTTTTATCAAGGAATGAAGCACGGGTGCATGGATGCATGTGTAAATGGTATGGTGTGTATGTGAAAAAAAAATTCTAAAGGCGATATAGTGTGAATCTATTATCAGATGTATGTAAATGGAGACATCTCTTTTTATCCAAGGAATGAAGAATGAGTGCATGGATGCATGTGTAAATGGTATGGTGTGTATATGAAACAAATATATAAAGGCTATATAGTGTAAATATATTGTTACAATGTGATTTCCATTGTACCAAAATTTTGACCTGTCAATGCCTGATAGAATCACTAGACTTATAGAATTCATAGGAGGCCCTTGTCAAGATTTCAGAGGGGAGCGTTGACCATTTTCCAACAATCTCCTCCTTAGTTTTACCCAAGGGGATTCAAACCTGTGACCAAGCTCTGATACCACTTATTACAAGTGTGATTGTCATTCCACCAAAATATTGACTTGTCAATGCCCAAGATAGCCACTAGACTTATACAATCCACATGAGGTGGTTAGTCCATTTTCACAAATCCTGAGGGGAGCGTTGACCATTTTCCAACATTGGTTTGGTGTATATCTAGAAATGATGTGTAAGCAAAAGAAAGTTAAGGAATTGCTAGGGTACAAAGAGAAGGTCTTACATACTATATTGTAGAGGTTTGGTAGATGTTGGCAAAGGATCTGTATCTAATCTCTAATGTTGGTGATTATTGTTCTTACAAATAGAAATTTTTCATGCATAGATGGATACAATTCTATCAGTTCACATTTTTTCAATAAAATATTTTTGTAATACATCTTTTGTATAAGGTTAGTTAGCCCGATCTGTAGTGAGACAACCCACATTGAGAAAATCAGAAGTGATCCCTTGTAAAAATCACCTTAATTGGTGTTCATTACATGAGAAATAGATTTTTCATGGTTATTCCCAGTTTGGGTTTCCACATAAATTATGGTGTTCATTGTATTGATAGTTTTGTTATTTCATGCTTATATCTATTATATGTTTCTGAATGGTTTAAGAGCTTAACCGTTCATTAAAAGTTTTAAGAAAGTGTTTATGAATAATTGATTCAATACCCATCTCATTTTCAGCCTACTCAACAATTGGTATCAGAGCTTGGTCCCTTGTAGATAGAGATTAACTGCTTGAGTGAGATCTAGTGTTTTTGAACAGATGGAAAGAGAATCCTATTCTAATGAGGATTGTTGGATCATGATGAGAGACATTGAGTGCACTAAATCAAAGAATGAGGAGTTAAAATAAAATCTAAAGGAAGTGAATGCATGCATCTCAAAGTTGAGGGATCAAATCCAATAGTTAAAACCAAGGCACAAGGAATTTAGTCAGGAATTAAAGGGGAATACAAAGAAAAGGTGGAAAATCTTGAAAAGCAACTAAGTGAAAGTAAGAAAACTAAGGAATTTATTGAAGATGGGTTAGAAAAAAAAAATAGAAGGTTGGAAGAGAACCGAAGAGGAACTAAATATCACCATAGAGGAATGAAATACATATGAAGAGAATCTCAAGGACATCATCAAGATGAAGTCAAATTAAAATGAAAGGTTGGATCAAGAATTAAGGAAGCTGAGATCTAAAGCTAAAGGTTGTGAGAGTAGTACTATTTTTTATTAGTTATTATCCCTATAGAAGATTCATAAGGATAATGAAGGATTAGATTTTACCATTGAATATTCATATCTAAAGGAAAAAGGAAAGGAAAAAGAAGTTGAAGCTAAAGATAAATCTGAGGTAGCAAGTAAAGTCAAGGTTCTAAATACATCTACAAGAAGGCCTCTAGTAAGGAAATCAAACACTCAAAGGTACTTATCTTTTAACAGTTATTGTTACATATGCAAGAATTTTGGTCATAAGGTCATTCAATGTAAGATGAGGAAAATTTAGAAGGTTCAATGCTTTAATTGTCATAAAGTTGGTCACAAAGGGAATCAATTAAGAGGACAAGTTTCTAATATGGTAAACAAAAGTGGAATGGATAATATTTCATGGGAATTGATATGTATGTCACAATTATGGTTATAAGGATAATCAATGAAGATCTAAAATTTAGATAGTGAGATCAGGTCTGAGGAATATTAACTATTTTAAATATGGTTAGATTGGTCATTATGCTAACAGATGCAGATCTGGTTTTGCATGTTATGGTTTCAAGTGAATCACTAAAGACTAACATGACATGAAAGAACAAAAAAAGTAGTTGGTGAAGAGAGCCTAGTGGTACCGAATCTCGGTACTAAATCTTCTTGATAATTAAGCCAAATGCTTTGGCTCAGGGGGAGTATTAAATTTCTATATCAGTCACTTCCCCTACTCTAAGGTGATACCACTTGTAGCTAGCTTGTCTTCAGTATGTTGGATGATAAATTAATGATTACAATTATTTTTGAATGATTGATGTAATGTGTATGAATGAGTTGTGTCAGCGATATTTAATTTTTGGAGAGAATTACAATTATGATGGATCGTGGTTATAAAGGTGAATATTTTAAATCATTTGTTACTATTGCAAGAATAATTTTATAGAGTTTTTAGAAAAGATTGAGAAAGGTTGAATAAAATTATTTTTTCGTGAAGATGAAGTTTCAATTGGTTGTTCATGGTACTAGTGCAGTCGTATCAAGGAAGCTAAAGAAGGCTGAGCTAGAAGAATTCGATAATGTTAGGATCAGATAGTTGGAGGTTGGTTTGTCAATGGATGAAATGTAGATAATACAAAAATATTTGTTTGTATATATTGGGAGAATTCCCCTGGTTTGGTGATAGGGAATTCATTATGTTCTTGTTGGGTCAGTTTCAGGATGGAAACCTAGTGTTGGATAAGTTGTATGAGGTGACAAAAGAGGTAATTGAAGAAATCATAGGGTTGTGTTGTATTGGTGACCTACCAAGGAAGAAGTAAATTAGTTACAAGGAAGTAAAGGAGTTATCTGGTACTGGTTTTGATCATCACACACTTCTGATAAATACCCTTGAAGATTTGGTGGTGAGGTATATTACCTATTGCATTTCCTATAAAATTCAATTTTAAAATCATGATAGTGTCACTTCAGCTGTGGTGATTCACATTTCTCATAAAATGGTTAGGGAGAACATTTAGTTTGATCTGTGCAAGATATTTATTGGATAATTTTCTTGAGAATGTCAAGATGTCAGTAGAAGAAGGTTATGAATTTTGGTTTGGATTTAAGGTTGTGTTTGATGTTTTATTTTTTGCTCAGTCTCTACCTAGTAGAGAAAACATGGCATGGAGGACCAACATCCCTATCAGTAAACAAATTTGTAGATATCTAGGGTTTCTAGAAAATGGAGAAGATGCTTGTAAGACATATTTTACATCATGGTAGATGAATATTGGTTCTAGTTTGGTTGTTTCTAGTGTTGTGTCTGTGATTCATGTTGAGGAGGGTTCCTCCTCCAGTCAGAAGGATTTGGTTGTTGATGTCAATGGTTCCCTTCCGAAACTAAAGAGAAGAAATTGGTATCATTTCAGAGAGTGATGAAGAAAATGAAGAGGATGAGAAGGAATCATAGGAAAAGAAAGAAGAAGAGGTAGAAAAGGAAACAATTTCTCTATCAAAATCGGGCTTTGTGGATTCTAAAGTGTTGCAGACTATGTTAGATGATGGTGAATTCGATAGAGTGGATGAATTATGGTCTAGTTTCTCTTCCATGAGAAGTAAAAAGATTGAGGAATTGTTGATTGATCACTTGATCAATAAGAATATCTTTATTTCTAGTGTGTTTGGTGTGCTACCCGTTGATTTGGTCATAAATATAGCTCAGATAGATTGTTGGAGAATGGAGTTGATTGCACAAAGTTCAAAGAGTCTATTGAGAATAAGTGTACCAATGCTAGACATAAGTTATCTAGAATAATCAGTGAGACAAAGATTACATAAATAAAATTTTAGATATGTAAAGGTATTGTCTTCGGTGGCCTACTACTGTTGATAATTTCAGAGGTAGAATTGAAACTATTGAAACAAAATTGAATGAATTAGGAAAGACATATGATTACTTAAAGGATGAAGGAGGAAAACATAGAATAAAGGTTGGTCAGCTTCAGGATGAGTTGATGTAGTTCCAGAGATAGAGAGAAGACCTTTTGGTTGGTGAAGGATTTGGTTGAGGTTCATTTAGAGCATGTTTCTAGTATCCTTGTTGATACATGGGTAATACCACAATAGTGGGTTACACTTTTTGGGAGGAAGGAATTCGCCCTGAAAAGTGTGGTCCACTAAAAAATTCATCATACTTTCGATTGGAACGACAAAACACTTTCGATCGGAAGTGAGTTACTTCTGATCAAAAGTACCTAAAATGGCTACTTTGAATCAGAAGTTACTTCTGATTGAAAGTGCCTACTTACTTTCTATCGAAAGTAAGCAAGTACTTTCGATCGAAAGTAAGTAGGTTTTTTTTGGCGGAATAAAAAACCCGCTGAAACAATCATTTTTACTTTTTCAACTAGGTTGAAAGTGATAGAAGAGAAGAGTGGGCTTCTATTTTATCGAATGTCTTTATCAGGTTTTTCACATTTATAATTTCATATTTTATCATTTTATAATATATATTGTTTGTATATATGCATTATAATGTTTTATATATATATTGTTTGTAAATTTGTGTATATATGCATGTATATGTGTATATATGTGTATATATGCATGTATATGTGTATATATGTGTATATATATGCATGTATGTGCATATATATGTGTATAATGTGTATATATGCATGTATATATGTATATATGCATATATGTGTATATATATATATGCTTATATATGTGTGTATACATATGCATATATATATATATATGTGTGTGTGTGTGTATATGCATATATATGTGTATATGCATATATATATGTGTGTATACGTATGCATATATGTGCATATATATGTGTATAATGTGCATATATATGTATATATGCAAATATATATGTGTATATATATATATATAATTTATGCATATATATATGTGTGTGTGTGTGTATATATGTGTGTGTGTATGCATATATAATATATGCATATATATATGTGTGTATATATGTGTATATATGCATATATATATGTGTGTATGTATATATGCCTACATATATATATACATGCATATATATAT
>MU223590.1:3820285-3830631 GCA_018584345.1 Thuja plicata
CTTGGGCTAGATTAACATTCTCATTTGTTGTTTGTACTTGGGCTGCAAATAAAATAAAAAATTCTCTTAATAGGTCATCTTAAGGGGAAACACCCAAAATGCATAATTAACTGCTAAGAGACTAAATAGAGAGAGAGAGAGAGAGAGAGAGACAGAGAGAGAGAGAGATGTGTACTTGTTTGGGATTCTAAAGGTTGTACTTGTTGAGCCTGTTGACCTTGTGATGACCCTTCTCCAACTTCCAAAGGTTGGGCTTGTTCACCTTGCGATAACCCTTCTCTAACTTCATAAGGTTGTGCTTCTTGAGAATTTCCTGCATGCAAAGATATAATTAGGTCTTCTTTATCAAATTAGGCATTGCAATATCATGCTTACATGTTTCATTAAGACAAGTCATAATCATCAACTTAAAATATGGACAAAGAGAGAGATAAAGAGATATAGACATGTACCTTGTTTATTCTGATAATATCTTTCCCAAGCTTCTTCACGTAGTCTGTGTTCAGTATCTTTTGAATAATGTCATGTAATCTTATTTAGCCTTGTCTTTTTATTTCCCATCACAAGTTGCAGAATTGTCTTCTTTTTCCAAATTGCGAAGTATTTTGCGACTTTTGAGTTAACAAGATGAAAAAAACATATATTTATTTATATGTAATCATTCTGTACCTGAAACAAAACCAAAGAGGCTGACATAGGTTTCTATCGAAAGTCATCTTTGAATTTCGATAGAAACTGAATACTTTCTATCGAAAGTGCTTTGGTAAACGTTGGGGAAATGCCAAATCATGAAACTACTTTCGATAGAAACTAGTTTCGATCGAAAGTAATTAGTTTCGATCGAAACTACTTTCTATCAAAAGTAGTTTTCATCAAAATCCCCAAAAATGATGCCATCTGCAAAGGCTATCAACAATATGCAGTTTTCATGGCTTCGGGGCTCAAGCGTGGGGCTCAAATGGAAGAATAGGGACACCTCCTTTTGCATCACACAAGTACTATGAACGTGCTTTCTAATGAATATAGATTTGATAAATTTTGAATTAATTAGGTCTATGTATTTTGACGTGCATCAGATGTAGGTTTTTTATCAAATATAAACTTCCAGGTTTGACGTTCAATGAAAAATAGTAGAAAATATAAATTTTTTTTTTGAAAAATAACAGTGCCCTCCAGTTTCGAGTCTTCTTTCTATCAAAAAAAAAAAAAGAATTTTGATAAATACACAACAAGTTATCAGCTACGCAATCAAGATATGTCAAAATTATGGTTGACTCTACTTCAAACGTTCATAAAATATGCAATAATCATGATAATGTCATCAAACCAATTACATGCCCTCCGTATGGATGTTACAAAACCAAATTCAAAAGAAGCACATTGATATCTATTTTAGAAAAAAAAGTTATGTTGTACGAAGTCATTGTACCTTTTTGAAAAAGATGTTTTCAGCAACATAGCAGTTTTAGTGGGAGAAAAAAAAACCATTAAAATCAATTTAAAAAAAAAAATTTTTAGAATTTAGACAGAAAATCCTAAAAGACTCTAGTTTAATTCATCTTCCGATTTCAAATAGTTTAACAACAATATGCATCCGAATGTGAAAGTTTTTCTCAAAATGTAGACTTCAATGTCCGTTTAGGCAAAAACGTGTAACCCACTATTGTGGTATCACCCACATAAAGTTAGGAACATTGGTTTCAATTTTTGAACTGGATTTCATCTTTCGATATGATGATGGAGCATGCTAGTCTATGCCCCCGGATGGGTGCTAATTTCACTAAGTGGAACAAGAATCTTCCAATCATTAAGAAAGGTACAAGAAGATGTTTACTATACAGACTATTGTATTTTTTTGAATTTTTTGAGTTATAGTTTTTGGCCCTTTTCCATTGTGAAAAAAATGGGGAGAGAAAGAGGAAAACAAAACATTAATGAAGTATCTACTTAGGGGGATTTTTTCTTTTTCAATGTTTGGATTTTCTACATTTTTGAAGTTTTTCCTATTTTACCATAAATGCCAAAGGGGGATATTGTTAGACATATTGAGATGTAGCTGGCATTGTTGTCATTGATGTCAAAACCTTCATATCAGTTACTTGGTGGTATGAGTTGGTTGCTGGCAGTATCAATTGTATGTCTTTAGTTATCGATCAGGCATGAAGGTTTCAAAAAATAGATTTTGTATGTAAAGTTTTGGCATATGATGTTGGGTGCACTTGGTTCTACTAATGAATTACATCTTTTTGTTACATCAACATGTTTTGGTGGTTACAGATTTTGTCGGTACCTGTTGACTGTTGTGTTTATAGAGTCCTTCCAGGTGTTTTTGATACCTGTACATTCTTGTAGGTTTTACATCTCTATGTCTACATAGAAGCATATACATATTTGAAGAGTGTTATATTATTCAATATTTTATGTTATTGAGGGGTCAATCAAGGTAAAAAGCCATCATGATTTGATCATATAAAAATGTAACAAAGTTATTCATCAATGTCATTGGCTATAAATATAAAAATAAGAAGAGATGGTTATTTACTTAATTGCACAAAGGATAGAAACCATAGGTTATTAGAGGCCAAGTTTACTAGTGCAAGTTTAAATCATGGTAATGGATCTGTATTTAATCATTAAAGTAAACCCAATGTTTGTAAAATAAAATCTTATAATTCTGATCTATACATATGATAGTTAGCATTGCTTTATGACTATAAACATACATAATTCAGCATTATAATAGACTCACAATTGTTCTTCCATCACAAAGAAAAATAAATTATTATTTTTATTTATTTTTTAAAATAATAAATATTACATCTTAATCTATATAACTCCAAATATTAATCTTTTTATTAAAATAATGATATCATATAAATATCTTCAAAAAGTTTATATAAAAAATACCTAAAAATTTCTTTCTCAAGAAAATTATGCATATGTATGTATGCATTTATAAAATGTATACACATACATATATTTCATTAAATTTATTTTTTAACAAATTGTCGTTTCCCTTTTCATAATAAGTTGATAGCATTTCATTCATTAAGGCACGTGGCTAATTTTGTTCAATCTTATGTTTACCTTGGTCTATAAAACAAAGGGGTTCTATTTGAATTCACGAGTCATTATCATTGTATATTTGCATCCTTTGATAAAATAACATTATCGTCTCATATTGGTTTCTTTTGTGCTTTCATTGAAACTCCTAGATCTTGGACGACGACAACTTGCATGATATATAGCCTTCTCTACTAACTTTTACAAATCTATGTCTACATAGAAGCATATGCATATTTGACGAATTTTTATATTGTCAAGGGGTTAATCAAGTTGAAGAGCCATCATGATTTGATTATATGATAACCTAACAAAGATATTTATGCCTACCATAAGCTTATAAAAAAAAGAAAAGAAGAAATAGTTATTTACCTAATCATATCAAGAATAGATGTCATAGGTTAGAGGGGCCAAGTTTACAAGTACAAGTCTAAATTATGGTCACAAATTTGTACTTGATGTTAAAGTAGATCCAATAAAGTAAAATAAAATCTTCTAATTTAGATGTAGACATTTGACTATTATCCTTTTTTTACTATCTCTAAGCATACATATTTCAACATTATAATAGACTCACTTATTCTTTATCAAAAAGTTAAATATCTTATAATTTGTACTTTTATTTTTTAAATAATAAACATTATATCTTAATCTATCTAACTTCAACTCTTAATTTTATTAAATATAATATAAATATCTTCAAAATATCTTTATAAAAAATAACTACAAAATATCTTTCTCAATAAAACTATATATAAATTTCATTACTTAAATGTAATAAGTTGCTATCATTTCAATCATTAAAACAAATATTTGCTTTGAAAAGCAAAACTAACCATCTTAATCCAAGAACTTTGAGTGAATTTTGCATGAACTAGAAGCGTATGTGGGCTATTGCAACAGCTTGATTTAATCTTGCACAAGGAAGATATCTTCGGTCAAAACTACGATATCATTATTTTCAATCACCCAACTGCAATTGAGGAAAAAACAGACATTTGATTTCGTCACTGATGACCAAACGAAAAGTTGTACAGCAGATATTACCAAACATACCTAGATTTGGAATAAGATATACCCAATCATTATGTATTCCTAATTGGAAAAATTTCATGCGTCTGACTCTAATTTTAATCATTGGATTCTGCTCTTAGAGTTGCACAAGCTAATTTACTGCAGAACTTTTTGCTTTAAACATTTTTGCTTCCACTATAAAAGCTCGTCTTTACTCTCTTTCATACACATTCATTCATTGCAAAGGTTAAAAACCATTCCTCCATTTCCATCTGGCATAGAGTTGAGAAATATAATGGTTCTTAATTCATTCTTTTTTTTGTTTAGTTGTTTGAGTGTTGTTTATTTCGACAATATAATTGTTTTGTATCTTAAATGTTGTTTGTTTTTGCATTTAATTGTGTAAGTTTTTTGAACAAAGTTTTGAATCACATTCTGTGATCTATCTTTAGAACGTTAGAGAGTTTAAAAGGTATGATCAGAATGTTGGAGAGCAGAAGTAATTTCTCCCTTCCTTAAGCTCTCTAAAATTCTGATGATAGACCACGGAGTGTGATCCAAAACATTGATGATCAGAAAACTTACACAATCAAATCCAAAAACAAACAAAAATAACCTTATAAATTGTAAAAATCTATTAACATTGTTTGTTGCTTTTTATTTTCATTTTTGTAACAGAATTAAGACCCAAATTTTCTGCTTTATCTACTCAAAAACATAATCCAAAAGCACGACAATACAGTTTGTCTCCACAATATGTTTCTTACATTCTTCTTTATAATTCTCCTGTAAGTAACTTTGAATAATGATTTGTTTATTTTCCTACTGTGTTTCTCTTCATGGTATCTATTATTCTAATCATTTGCATTCAATTCCATCAATAACTAGTCTTGCAGGAACCATGGACTGTGGAGGAGGATCTAAATTGGACTTACTGGATGCCTTCCATGTCAAGATCCTGGGACAAGGGAAAAACACTCTAGTTCTTTCTCATGGATATGGAACTGATCAATCAGTCTGGCATAGCATATTACCTGCATTAGTGAAAAATTTCAAGGTTATATCATTTGATCTACCATTTGCAGGAGCTGTGAATCCCTCCAACTTTAATTATAGCAGATATAGATCCTATGATGGCTATGCTGATGATCTCTTGCTGATTCTGGATCAGCTCAAAGTCCATAGATGTGTATACTTGGGCCATTCAATGTCTGCCATGATTGGTTCTATTGCTTCCATTAAAAAGCCAAGTTTGTTTAAAAAACTCATATACTTGGGAGGCTCTCCAAGGTAAATATTCATTATCATATTACTCTTATATATCATCATTAAAGATTTTATTTAAATGATCATTCTTATCATTATTACTCTTTAAGATGCCTTTTAACAAATTCAATATAGTTAACAATTATGTTCCAAGTTGTAGTGCTTTACAAAAGTTTTCCATATGTTTTTTTTATTGTTGTTTATACTTATTTTTATTTCTTTTTGTTTGATTTGATAGATATTTGAATTCTCTTGGTTATTATGGAGGCTTTGAACAAGCAACCATAGATAAGCTTTTGCAATGTATGAAATCAAATTATTCTGGCTTTGCTTCTACATTTTCCCTCATGGTGGTGGGTGCCAAGTTTTCTATTGCAGCCGAAGAATTCAAGAAGACTATTTTAGCCATGAAACATCATATTGCTGTGTTTGTAGCAAGACAAGTGTTTGAGAGTGATGAGAGGAGAATTCTAAGTCATGTCAAAGTTCCTGTGCTTATTATTCAAAGCAAGAAAGATTTTATAGTTCCTCTTTTTGTTCCACAATATTTGAGAACACATCTAGGAGGAAAGACTGTTGTTGAGCTACTAAAAACCGAAGGTCATATTACACAACTTAGTACTCCCAACCTTCTTATCAAGGCCCTCAATCCATTTTTATCTAATTGAATAATAAGTTCTTATATGAATGGTTTCACAAAATTGAATTAACGTGTTATCAATGTAGTTGGTCATATAATTGGCTATATCTATCATGGAAATATAACTGACTATATCTATCATGGAAGTTATTAGTATAGATATTCCAAGTTGTCAAGTAATATGTTTGTATGATTTTAAACAACACACTACATATAACATTAATGTTACAATTATATACTAATTTATTAAATATATTAAACTATGAATAAATGTAATAACTATGAAAATTGCTATCTATCTATAGTTAAATATTTGTAATACAATATAGTTTAGATTTCTAATATTAAGTTAATCAATTATAATAGAATACATTATATATTGTAATTTAAGGTTTAGTCATTTAGAATATAGAATAATCATTAAAATAAATATAACAAAGATTATTTTGAAGTAAATTTATATCTTTTTATTCTAGGGTTGTATTGTTAGATGACTTTTATATGTATGTTTTGTGTACTTTATTTATGCATTTTTATGGAAATATTTTAGTCAATTGCTCAATGTTTACATGGGATTAATTGACCACGAAATTATCATTCTAAATAAAATTGTGCTCCAAGCATCATGCTATTTATTGATTTTTAAACTTATTAATATTTCTTAATAATGTCAAATATTATAATAATTTATGGTAATTTTTGTCTATTTTTTAACTAAGACTTAACTATCAATAATAGTTTTACACTTCATCTACACTAAAAATGCAAAATAACTAGTTTCCTTTTATTAATCAAAACATTCTTCTAAAAATTTAAGAACATAATTCATTTATGTTATACTATTTGAGAGTTTGTCTACCATAAGATAAAAATATTTATTTAAAACCAACTTTATAACTTTTGTGAAAAAAAAGAACTTGATAATTTTTTATTATTTGATCTAAAACAATATAAATTTTGTGCTAAAATGATTTTTTCCTAGTGAATGTTTTACTTTGTTAGAGCCTATATAAAATATAACATAAAAATTCTAGTGAATGTTCTACTTTGTTAGAGCCTAGATAAAATATAACATCAAAATTCTACTTATTAATTACGATTTAAAATTCAAGTTAGCCTCATTATTTGGAAAAAATAGAAATATATAATCATTCAATGTTTCATTTTATTTTATTATGAAACTATTTTAAAGTATAGATAAAAAATAATTTAATATTAAAAATTATTTATATTTTATTGAAACGACTTAAATATCTAAAATTTATTTGTTAATTTAAAATTTGAGTTCTTTTTAATCTTTAATTTTTTTTATAAAAAACACACACTAATTATTATTTTTAAACTCTTGTTATAAAGTTTTCGATTATGGTAAAAACAAATTTTGAAG
The DNA here is from genome assembly GCA_018584345.1 of Thuja plicata. Taxonomy (NCBI): domain Eukaryota; kingdom Viridiplantae; phylum Streptophyta; class Pinopsida; order Cupressales; family Cupressaceae; genus Thuja; species Thuja plicata. The sequence continues at coordinate 3,827,656 of MU223590.1, forward strand.
GGGCCCTGAAACCCTATACAAGCAGATTTTGACAGGGATCTGCAACCCAGCTAAGTAGGAACGCTGCTAAAGAGTGAGCAATTAAAATCAACAGCCGATAGACCAACAATTACCAGCAACTAAAAAGGATGAATCACTTAAACCCTAGTTGCCCAAAAAATAGGCCTAAGCCTTACAACATTAAATTTGAAGAAGAATTACATCTCTCCAAACCGAGCACCAGGATTTTGACTTGGAACCCAGAACCAACAAGACCATCATCAAAGCAAAATAGAGCCCCAAAGCCTGCCTTTAACCATAACCAAAAACTCCCAGCAGTCAGGAAAACTAACAACATCCATCTGCCTACACCTACCAGCCGTAAACAACAAGAAAGAAAAGGGGGAGAAAAAAAAAACTCCCTCTTCCTCATCTTTAGTCACAAATCTAATGCCCTTCAGCACAGAAGGTGATCCTCCAGCTCTGACAAAGCACCTCATTTTCAGCTCAACCCTCTTAGTATGCAACAAGCTAACCCCCAGCCATTTCCAACAAGCTTTCGTGTGGCTACAAGAGAGAAGCGACCACACACCACTTCCAGCATTCTCCTCCCAATAGCCACAAACCACCTCAATAGGCTGAGCTTTCCCCTCAATATATTCTTCCACCTCAATAGGAAGTGAGGGAGTAGAGTTCTGGAAAACAACAGGGAACCTTCTCCAATAAGCCACCCAAAAAAATCCCACCTCTATAGGGTTATACACCACCTCAATAGGACTATAATGCAGAGGAAAAGGGCAATAAAAGGGGTACATCCCTGAAATAAAAAACTTCCAGCAACAGGGGATAACCAAAAAAGCTGAAATCAAACCATTATGACAGGAAAAGAAAATAACAACCCAGAACGGGTCAAGCCATTCATCTGTAATTAAATGGGTGAACCTCCCACCAAGATTTTTGTTGAATTTGCATTTGGGTTTCCTTTCCGCAGCCAAAAGAGTCCCTCTACCACAACCAGGGTAGAAAAAATAGAGGATCTCGCAAGCACCTCCAGCTCTCCACAAAGATGGCCATTTGAGAAAAACAAGGCTTTTACAAGGAAGAAGCCCATCATCTGATAAACTGCCAACTACGCCGAGAGGCAGGTCCCTCAAAGGAAAAATATAGGAAATGGCATAAGAGATAGGTCCAGAAGACCCCAAAGCCCAAAAAAGTTGGGAGAATCCCTCCAGGTCAGTGAATCCAGAGAGCACAACCCTAAAAATATACAAATGGGCACTGTGGCTGTCGCCAAAAAACTGACCCCCAGGAATAGGAGAGATAGCACTCTCAACATTCAAGGGCATCCACCAAAATGCTCTACCAATGTTCCTTTTGCGAGAGAGCAAGGGACTCATCCTCCCTAAAAGAGGAATCATGGCCCTGATCAAGCCATTTCCTCCGCCAAACAGAGAGCTGGTCTGTTAGAAACACTGAAAGGGGGAGGGGGTGAATCAATGTTTGTCTATTTATTATATTTCAGAAACTTAAACATAAATCAAACATACATCCAATGAAGCTCAATACAAGAACACATAACACATGATATGATTATGGGGAAATCTTGATCAGAGGAAAACCCTGGTGGGAATTAGTACCCACAAATATTGTACTAGTATAATGAACTGTTAAAGTTCCTTTGCCCTGTTAGAAGCAGTCTTTACAATGCAAGTACAATGACCCTGTTAGGAGTCTTTACAAAACCCTGTTAAAGGTATATGGCTCACTGCTAGAGCTCACTACTCAATAGGATGAAGGCTACAACCTTTTGATAGTTGATATACACTATATCAAAGGTGAACTGCTGTAATGACACTGCTGTCTGATCAGTTCTGTGTATGCGCTAGTGCTCTTACTCTCTTAAAGAGCTTTATCTCATACTGAATTCATTATACTGCTCTTCTATATCTTTCTCATGCATATCTTTTGACACTTGTAATATAACTTTACATTACATACTTATATGTTCATGTCCAAATAGACGCAACCCAAAACAAGACTTATGGTCGGCCCTAAAACATAATACACAACGCTTCCAAACTAATTGGCTTAAGAATGTTTACAACATTACTAATTACATCATTAAAAACTTACTATCATAGGCGCTTGGCCTTTACATAACAAAATAATATACGCTGATCAAAACACTAGTCAAATTTCATGCTCTGTCTTTTGGACTACTGGTGCACTGATTTGTCTGTAACTTCTTCGTACTATCATGCCGTACCATGCGTGTCTAGACTTAGTATGTACATGAAACATAGAACATATATTTGAATGCACATGCTCTGATTCAGTCGCTCGCACTTGTGTGTATGTGGTAAATTTGGCCTTGTTAATTCACCATACACTTCAACATGGTCCTTCTTCACCAGGTACACACAAGACTGAATATGAGATCATTCATCCTATCTTCCTGCATGATTTGACATGTTGCCTTCTATCCATACGGGGTTTTTGAAATTGCTTTCAGAATGAGAGTCTCACAACCATGGACCAATCTAGGAACGAAGGATTTATCATGATAAATGCAATACAATGCAATATTATACTAAGAAATGAGAGATATGAGATAATCTAAGACATGATGATCAATGCAATTATTCTAAAAATTGAAGCTATTCTATTGCAATATGAAATTATTCTATATGAGATATTAAGAAATGAGACAATAATTCAGTATTCTAACAATGCAAAAGTGAGTGGGGGTTTTGAATCAAGAATGAGAGTTCTTTTATAGACTCAGAGATGATCAGAATAGAAACTTTCCTCTTTGAAATAAAACAGATAGAAAAGCCAGTTCAAAATGGAAAGCTTTATTGAAAAGAATTCAATAAATTGTTTTCTTCTTGCTTTAACTATTTTCTTTCTTTGATTTAATTCTGTTTTATTTGAATTAAATTGTTTTCTTTCTCTTTAAAGCCCAATTAATTCAAAGTTTCCATTTCTGAATAAAAG
>MU223590.1:3841040-3855614 GCA_018584345.1 Thuja plicata
TCTTCCAATTCACCAATCCAATCAATCAGGTCTTTAGGATTCAAAGTACCCAAGAAATTAGAAACCTCCATCTTATGCTTCAGCTTCAACTGAGGTCCAGATCTATCCAATTGAACAACCCTATTTCCGCTAGGTCTATCATCTTGTTTAACTCTACCACTTGATATAGTAGTCTCAAAGTCTTCATAACCATCTTCAGTACCCACATGTCGAGGCACACCACCTAAAGCACTTACAATCTCAGCAATCATATCACTCTTCATTAGTGCAAGCTTAGATCTGAGTTCTGCCCTAATCTTTTCTAAGATCCTTTCTTCCACAGTATCATGAAGATCATCCATTTCCCTAGGGTTTAATCTTCTTGGAGCCATCTTCTAAAATCTTCAAAAAAATCCTCTCCATAGTCCTAGTGCAAACTGCCTCACCTTCGGCGCTCTGTCCACACACTCAGGAACAACCTTCGCTCTGATACCACTTGATGAAGGGAAAGGTAGGGGAATCCCCAATGGAGATGTCCTAGCCCCAGAAAATAACCACACATTGAAAAAAAAAAATAACAACACAAAGATTTAGATCCACACAATGCAAATACTCATAATAGAATCATCATATTTTCATCCAACATGCCCAGCTATAAGGCCTTCTAGGTTACAGCCAAATACAATGCAATTACAAGAGGAACTCCACAAGATATCACAAGATCCAAACCAAACCCTAGCAAAACTATGGTAGAAACCTCCAGGAAGATCCAAACTTGTGCTCGCAAGCCCACCAAGCAATCTCCTTGTTTCCCAAGCCACAGCTACTAGTTCCTCTCAAAACTTGCTCCTCTACCTCTTCCTCTGCTCTAGGATGGATGAATAATGACTAAAGACTTCCCCCACAAACCCTACTTATACCAATCTAAGCCATAGGTCAGCCCAGAACATAACTTAAATAAAACACATAAACTAAATGCCACAAGTCGGCCAACAACAACAATTAAATGCCCAAAATTGATGTCTTAGTAAAATCATGATATCACCTAGCTCCGGATGAATTAGGACTCATGCTTCAAACCATAGGTAGAAATCTAGGCCCTCTTCAATCCCTGAAATTTTCATCCTCTAAATCTTTGTGGAAAATTACTTATATGGCCTGTAATAGGCACCAAATTCCTAAGTAAGGCCGAGCTCCTCCCACTCCATGCCAAGCAACCAAGACCATGCCAAGTTCCATTAAATACATCAAAAACAATTACCCAAGACCCAAGTAGGTTTATCCAACTCTACCAAACCCCTCACACATTAAAATAAGTCCACATGACTCCATCAAATCTCTCAAACGTGTAGGATAGCCAACTACCCTGGGATGCTCATGCATCACAATGACACTTTTTCTCTCTCTCTTTTTTTTTATTGTATTTTTTTGTATTTTTGGAATATATGATATTTTTTGGAGATACATCAAAGTGCCTATCACTAGGTTTTCACTAAGATGATCAATTTTTTTAGGACTTTTTTAGATTTTTAGGATTTTTTCAAGACTTTAGTATATACATGAGCATACTGAAGATGTCTCAGCTATAGAACCGCTTCAGTTGAAGAGCGTTGATGGGATCTTTGAGTTGTTCTCCTTCAGTAGTAGAGAGTTGATAGGTACCAGACCCAAACACTGTAGTAACAATATATGGACCAAGCCAATTAGGTTCATACTTTCCTTTTTGGACCCGATGTTGCTGATTCTTAGGGTTCTCCCTTAAAATGAGGTCACCTACTTGGAAATCCCTTGGTCTATACTTTTTTTTATAGCTTTTAGACATCCTATTTTGGTATGCTCTTAGGTGATCAAACACCACTTGGTGACATTCATCAAGTAATTCTAGCTCTTGCAGCCGAGATATTCTAGTATCTTCATCAGTAATGAGGCCCTTCAGAGAGACTCGCAGAGAAGGAATCTCGACCTTAATAGGTAGCACAACATCTGCTCCATAAACCAATGCATAGGGAGTAGCCCCTATTGGTGTTCTTATACTTATCCTATATGCCTAGAGAGTTGGGTTGATCCAGAGATGCCAATCTCATCTGGATTTATGCACTGTGCGATGCAGAATCTTAAGGATTGTTTTGTTGGAAGCTTCCGCCTATCCATTACCCTGAGGATAATAGATGGAAGACCAATGTTGAGTAATTTTAAATTTTGAGCAAAGCTCTGTCAAATCCTTGTTTTTAAATTGTCCCCCATTATCTGTGATAATCCTTGAGGGTACACCATACCTGTAGATGATGTAGTTGAGAATAAACATAGCTACTATCTTGCCACTGGCAACGGTGAGAGGGACTGCCTCCACCCACTTAGTAAAATAATCCGTAGCTGTAATGATAAACTTATGTCCATTGGAGGACGAGGGGTAGATCTAACCCACTATATCAAAGGCCCATTGCTGAAATGGCCAGAAAGTAATGAATGGAATTAGCTCCTCGGCTAGAGAATGAATCAGGTTTCCATGTAATTGACATTGTTTGCAGGACTTAGCAAACTGCGTTTCTTCTTTTTCCATATCTGGCCAATAGTAACCAGCTCTAATAATTTTTTAGGCCAATGTCAGGCCATTAGAGTGTGACCCATAGATGCCTTCATGCACCTCTACTAACACTTGTTTGGATTCATCAGGTTCCAAACACCTAAGGAGGGTACCGTCTAGACCACGTCTATATAAGTCATTAGCAATGATGACAAACCATGAAGCACTGTGGATTAGGTGATGTTTCTCATTTCGGGAGTAAGTGTCTAGAATAGTCTGGTCATGTAGGTAGGAGAAGATGTGATGGTAGCAGGATGAATCATGTCCTATGAGAGAACAGATCATTCAGGAATCAGGGGAGTCATAGGCCGGGTAGTGTAATATCTCCACTAGGAATTCATGTCTAAAATCATTTTTCAGGCATTTGTAACATAGAGGCAAGAGTAGCCATGGTGTCTGCCTCTTTATTATCTGCCCTCAAAACCCATTGAAATGTGATATGAGTAAAATATTGTTTAAGATCATCAACCAACCATTTGTAAGGTACCAAATTTTCATCCCTTATCTGATATATATCATTAAACTGATTGATGACCAACTGGGAATCTCCAAGAACATTTAGTTCATCCACGTGCCACTCAAGGGCGATCTTCATACTGTTGATGAGGGCTTCATACTCAGCAATGTTATTTGTACAAGGAAACAAAATCTTGTATGCTTTTGGTAATGAGTACCGTTGAGGTGTAATGAATAGTATCCCAACACCTGACCCCTGTTGGGTAAATGAGCCATCAAAAAACATAGTCCATGAGCGATGTGTAAGAAGTAATATGGACTCATCTGGAAATTCAATGCGCAATGGTTGATGATCAACTAGAGGTGCTTCTGCCAACTGATCTGCTATTGCTTGGCCCTTAATGGATTTACTTTCAACATATTCAATATCAAACTCACTGAGAAGCATGACCCATTTAGCTAGTCTACCTGTGAGGGTAGCTTTACTGAGTAAATATTTCAGAGGGTCAATTTTAGCAATTAGACATGTAGTATGAGCGAGCATATAGTGTCGCAATTTTTGTGAAGAAAACACCACTACAAGGCAAGCCTTCTCTATAGAAGAATATTTCATTTCATAGGAGACCAGAGTTCTACTAATTTAATAGATAGCCCTCTCTTTCTTGTGTTGATCTTCTTGAGCCAATAAGATACCCAATGATGTATCCATAGCAGATATGTAAAGTATAAGTGGCTTCTCATGAATGGGAGGCATCAAGATTGGTGGGTTCGCAAGATACTACATGATTTGTGTGAACCCTTCATCACATTATTCATTCCACTGATAAGCCACACCCTTATGCAAAGTCTTGGTAAATGGTTGTGACTTGTCTGCCAGTTGAGAGATAAAACGTCAGATAGACTGCAGTCGGCCTTGAAGGCCTCTCATTTGTCTGATATTTTTCAGTGGCAACATTTCCATAATAGCTTGTACTTTTTTAGGATCCACTTCAATACCTTTTTTAGAGATGATATAGCCAAGTAACTTTCCAGATGTTACGCCAAATGCGCATTTCTTAGGATTGAGCCTTAGACTAAATTGTTCCATACGATCTAGTATAGGACGTAGATCTGCAAGATGTTTCTTTCGGTGCATGCTCTTGGCTAAAGTGTCATCCACATAATATTCCATTATTTTATGCATCATATCATGAAAGATGGTGGTAACCGCTCTCTGAAATGTAGCACTGACATTTTTGAGTCCAAAGGGCATGAAATTCCAATAGAAGGTGCCCTAGGCACATGTGAAAGCTATTTTCTCTTGGTCCTTTGGTGCAATTTTTATCTGGTTATAGCCAAAGAAACCATCCATTAGTGAATACATTTCATATCCGACTGTCATATCTATGATCATGTCAATATTAGGCAATGGAAAATCATCCTTAGGACATGCCAAATTCAAGTCTCTAAAGTTTGTGCAGACTCTTGTAGATTTATCATGTTTGGATACTGGAAAAATATTAGAGATGCACTTGGCATAATCAATTACTCTAATAAACATTGCCTTAAGCAATTTCTCCAATTCAGCTTTGACAAGTAGAGCTATGTGTGGATGCATTTTGTGAAGCTTCTGCTTAACAGGCTTAACACTTGGTGCAATGGATAGATGATGCATGATTAGATTAGGGTCTAATCAAGGCATATCTGAATATTTCCATGCAAAGTTAATCTTTTTGTTTATGAAGAATGTGGTGAATTCCTCTCTTTCTGCCTCGGATAGTGATTTTTCTAGGTGAATAATCTAAGGTTCTGCCTCTGTACCTAAGTTGATAGGTTGAGTTGGTTCAATAAGAATAGATGATCTTTCCTGAAAATGACTCAGTAGCGCATCAAGTATCTCATCTGCGGGTACCTCAGAGAGGTTTTCACCTTTGGATACGTCTTTTATTTTGACTATTTTAGGCTCTGATACTGCCACAAGGTGGTTTTCACCATCAGAGCGCCTATTTTTTCTTCTTTTCTTTTTGTGACTAAGATACTTGATGTTAGCCTCAGTCATGTTGACACTTGCTTCACTGGTAGGAGACGTTACAAGTTTGACAGCGTGTAGGTAATAGGCAAGAGCATAATCATTCTAGAATGTAAGGACTTCATTAGATGGGGAGGTAGAGTTCCAGTCTATAAGCTCAAGATGGCAAAGTGAAAGAGGAGTGACGGGTTCAAGTGCATTCATGGTATAATCATCAAAGGCATGGACAAGTAAGTTGAGACCCAAAGCGATCTCATCCAAAGGTATAGTCGAATTCCTTTGATTCCTAATGACTGTAGTAGATGACATGTTAACACCTAGTGAGTCAGACTCATGTGACCCTACACTAGACTGCTCACCTACTTCAAGAAGATTTTCATATGCATTAGCTGTATCTGTATCTCTGTCAGAAGTGGCATATGACAAGCTGTTGAACTCATATTCATGGGAGTCTATTTCATCATTAGGTCTCATGTCAAGAATGTGAGTAAAATCAACTCTTTCTCCCCATTTGGGATGAGTTCTACCTAGAACCTCTGCTATGGTTAGATGAGCACCTATTGACCTAGGTACCCTAGTAGTGTTTATAGCATCAGTTGCTTCTTGTGTAAAGAGAAGTGACTGGAATTCCTGATTAAACTATTCTCGGAAGTGTGGTGGTATGTGTACATTATTGTGATGATCAGGGATTAGAGGATATATTTCTTTCCACTCTTCATAAGTTAATGGAGCAATGGAAGTAGTGGTATCAGAATCACTGTCAGTGTCTATTGTATTGACACATGGTACAAAGTTATTTGGCTCAGCAAAGAATGTTGCTAGGTCTAGTGGAATAGGATAAGGAAAAGTATCCTCATCAGAGCTGTCTTCAGGTTCTGCAACTTTAGATATTTCTTTAGGTGTTGGTTTCTTATCCTCTCGAGGTACAAACTTGTTTATTCCCAATTGGAATGTGATTTTTTGGAAGCCTATACCTATAGAGTCACGTGTTCTGCGACCGATAGCTTCAAGTGGTGCAATCAATCCCTTATGGTTCGCACCTATGAAACCATCCCCTTTATAGCCAAAACATTGCATAATAGATAAACCTTTACCATATTGCTCAGGTTTCATGTCATAAGGAGGAGTATTTTTAGAATTATCTTCTCCTTTATAGATCCAAGATTTGATAGTTCTATTTTCAGCTTCTTCTTCTAATGATACTATGGCTTGTACAAAGGTACCACCATAATTTGTTAGAGGAGGAACCGTAGAAGGTTTAGTGTTCTCAGAAGGTCTCCCAAAAGAATAGGGAGACAAAGGAAAAGATGTAATAGATAATACAGGTCCAGTCTAATATCTTCCCATATCAATTTCTATGAGAGTCAAGTTCTTTTCCATTTCTTTTAATTTATCCTCAAGGATTTCAATAGATTCTCAATTGGTAGGTACAAGGATGTCAGCAGATTTTGTAAGGGCATTGCAATCATAGTGTGTATTAGCGGGTATAGTCACTTCAGAGCCTTGGAATGGGAACTTGATGCATTGATGGTATGTGGAAGGGACAACTTGCATTTCATGGATCCATGGCCTTCCTAATAGGATATTGTATGCCAAAGGGATGTCAAGCACTTGACAGATAACATCTCGTTCAACAGGACCAACTCTAATTGGCAAAACAACTAAACCCTTGGATTTACATTCTTCCTCATCATAGGATTTAATGGTAATCTTTTTGCGAGCATCAATGCAATCTTCGCGATAGCCTAATTCAATAAGGAAACTAGCAGAGCAAATATTTAGGCCAGCACCGTTATCTATGAGAACACGGTGAACATGCTTTGGACCTATCATGACTTCAATGTGTAGAGGATTATTATCTAGGTGACTCAAAGAATGGTCATCTTCCTTAGAGAAAGAAAAATAATGTGAGGAGGTCAAGTGACCTACCATAGATTGAAACCTGTTGAGATCAAGATCTTTTGGGACATTTGCCTCAGTGAGGGCTTTGTCGAGGATTTCCCTATGAGTAGGGGAGATTTTCAGGAGCTCAAAAATAGTTTTCTGAGCATTAGTACGTTGAAATTGATCAAGAATGCTAAAATTGGTAGCATTAGATGAGGAACCCACTTTGGGATTCTTAGTAGCAGAATCAACCTTAGCTTTGTCTAAAGGTTGAGTTGATGTAGATATAGAAGGCTCAGGGCCTTTAAGAATGACTTTAGCGTGAGATCGAGTAACAATATTAGCACTCACTTGAGACTGACTTTGTTCAGAAGACTGAGGTGTAGACCCTCACAATATGAAAGGTGTTTTGGACTTAGAAGTATCTTCCTTTCCCTTAAGAATGAGGACATTACAGTATTCAGTGTCAATAGGTTCAACCATATTAATGACATTGTCGCTATTGGTGTAAATATAATTGACCTTAGCATCAGTATTTTTGCCTTTAGATGATTCACCTTTCCCATGAGGAGGAAATGGATCCTTGAAAGCTTGGTGATTAGAGTTTTTGTTGTGACTTCCCATAGAAATAACTTCACTATTGATGAGATCTTGGATTGTATGCCGCAACTTAAAACAAGTAGCTATTTTATGACCTTTGTTTTGGTGAAAATCACAATAAGCAGATTCAGTCCACCAAGAGGGCCTTGGTTGTGGATCATAAGGTCGTGGATTAGCCAATGGAGTAAGTAAATTGTTGTCTACAAGAGTCTTGTAAACTGTTTCAAGAGGTTCTCCTAAAGGCGTGAATTCACGCTTGGGCCTAGGAGCCCAAGGTTTAGGTCCAAAAAATTGTGAAGTACTCAGTTTGGATTCTGCCACAGCCTATTCAGTGGCTTTGGCCACTTGCATCATGGTAGTGAAATTAAAAGAAGCCTTAGAAGGCTTAGAAGTCACATTGTCTACAACACCATCATTCACAACATTTTAGTTCTTGTTTGTAAATTTGGATATATCTTTGCTTGAGGAAGAATACCCTTGTTTATTTCCCTTGTGCAAGGTCAATTCTCCTTTCTTGATCATAAATGTCTTGATTCTTATAGCTTTTTTAATCATGTCATCAAAGGTTAGAGGACCTTGTAGCTATACTTGATACCCAAAGTTGGGGAGAAGATTATCAAGAAAGATGTCCAACTTTTCTGATTCAGGTATCTTGCGATAATATCGTGTAGAGTTGTCTCCATTTTTGGAGAAATGCTAAGAAGGATTCCCCATTATTTTGTTTCAAATTGCAAAGATCTCAAATATGAACCGGATGTTGGATATTGTGAGAATAATGTTGTGGAAATAAATTGGCAATTTCGTCAAAGGTCTTGATGCCAGTTGGTAGTCTAGAGAACCATTCCATAGCTGATCCTCCCAAACTACATGGGAAAAGACACATAAGATAGGTTGTGTCATGCATGAATTCCATGGAGAGAGCACCGAATTCTCTCAAATGGTCTTGAGGGTCAGATGTACCCAAGTATTTGTCATATTTAGGAAGTTCAACTCCTTTGGGAAAAGAAGACATGTGAAGATCTTTATCAAATGGGAAAGGACAGATGCTTTCCAATGTGAATTGTGTAACAGGTTTATCTTTCTCTTTCAGGAATTGAGAGAGTTTCTCTCGCATAGTTTGCATTTCTTTGCGCAAGAAGGAATTTTTAGTTTCTTCCTCTTTCTCAACAAGTGTTTCTAAAGCATAATTGGAAGATAACTTAGCCCCTTGATTGGCTAGTTCAAGAATGTATTTTTCTTTTTCCTCAGCTAGTAGAATTCCCATCATTTTATAGAATTCTTTGTTAGCACGAGTGTGTGTAATATCTTCTTGAGTGATTTCAACTTCTACATCATTAGGGGGATCTTCAGAATGGGACTTACCCCAATTTCTAAAGAGGTTAGTTCTGCTAACCTCACCACCTGATTGGTTATGATTTGCCATCTTGCCAAAATGCAAGGATTCAAGGTGTAAAGACTCAGTATGAAAAGATTGAGTGTTCTTTGAATTTGGGTCTTCTTTGAACAAAGGATTTCAAACCCTACTAAGATCCATAGGAAATGACCTTTTATTGTAAGGTCATCATATCGGGGAAGGAGATTGAGATGATTCCTCACTAGATGTAGCCGGTAATGGTGTGGAAAGTACAAATTCATCTTGATTGATTGAAGAAAATGTTTTGCCACTTCAAGTTGTGACAGTCATAGACAAAGTTTTGAACAAGGAATGTGAACTAGGACCAAACTTGAAACTATCTCAAAGTAGTTGCACAAAGTGTGCCAAAAGGTGAAGTATCCTTGGTGCAAATCATCTAAGATGAGGCTAAAACAAGCCAAGAGATGACTATTGCGACATAAGGCATGACGACACAGATGAAATAAATCAAAAAGACATGAGACAAGACTAGTTTAAGCAAGAGTCACATAGTTCTCAACCCAAGAAACCAAGTTTTAGACTGTGTGAAGATGAATGGCAGAAAAATAGACCCATATTAGAGACCAAATTTGACAGAAGTACAATTGAATGATAGATTTTAACTCACTATTTTGGACAAAAGACTATAGTTTTGCACGATGAAATGCTCTATCATGCGAAGTTTCTCACCGAACCACGTGAAGAAATGCTTGCTTTGTGCAAAGAATGACACCAGTTTGACAGAAAAAGAATGACAAAATAAGGGCACTGTTTCCAAATATCATGTTATAGTATAATACATATTGTGCGAAGATTCTCACCAAATGATGTGAAGATTGCAAAATTTTGCGTGAAACTATGCAAATGTTTGAAAAATGGATGTTTACAGAATCAAACTATTAAGACCAGTTTGCATTTTCCAAGATGAAATCATGCTATTTTCCAACAGATAATTCAAGTTACAGATTGTTGTGGACATGTTCAAGATTGACAGTTTGTGTGTTTTGACGATAGTTTCGATTGTTCAAATGATACACCCATGCAAAACACATTAAATAGAATGTTTATAGTACCATAACAAGAACATTACAACCCTAGGATAGCCAAGACAATATCTGTTGAATCCCCACTTGAACCAAAGTTTAGCTACGCTTACTCTTAGTGGATAACTTAGAAGATTGGAAGCACGGGCTCCTCCTTACATATGCACTCACTTCTCAGGCATACCAAGTTTTGAACCCCAAAGGAATTGCTTCCTAAAGGGCCGTTATCTCTACTAAAAGCTGTAAAAATGTGAGGCGTCTTAGTCGGTCTCTAACCTTCTGTGCCAACAAATAGAGGGTTTTTGGAAAACTAGAACAATAGTTTGTAGTAAGGTCATCCATTCAGGTGGTTGTGATCAAGTCATTTTCCCGATAAAGGGGGCTCTCCCAATACTTTCAAAGCAAGGATTTCACCTTAACAATGTCGGGACTTTAACGTACCACTAGGGTACTGGAGGAGATTTTGGTTGCCACAATAAATTCACACCTATCTATTGTGACATTAATCACAATAGCATTTTTTGTATACCAGTTTGGAAGGCTTGGCTTTAGCCTATTACCGGTTGGGCATCCACTCTCACCGGCTCTGCTAAAGCTCTCGGGAGGTAGCCACTCTAGAAGAATCACATGAATTTCTCTTACACCCAAGATCCATAAAGGAGAGGGGAGAGGATACGTTCATGTATTTCTTAGGATTAAAATCTAAAAAACACTTCAATCATGCAAGACAATGATTCATTTTAAGAACCAACCGAAGTGTGTTTTAACTACTAAAAACAGATAAAGGAAGTTGTGAAAACAAGCAAGGTCTTCGACAAATGTCCTGCAATAAAACCCATTAGTAATTTGTAATGCCTTTCTTCATATCAGCGTCCTGTAATAAACATGTCAGAAGTTTATGATGGCTTTCTCTTTATCTCAGCGTCCTGCAAACCACTGTCAAGCTGTTTCAAAAGATAAAATTAGGGAAACACAGTTGTTAATAAACAACAGGTGATTAGAAAACTGAGATAATAAAATATCAAAATGAAAGCTCTGGTCTATAATTTTGCATGATAAAGTATGCTAGGTCACGTGAAGAAGTTCTGTGTGCCACGCGAAGAACTAGAAAGTTTGCGTGAGACGTACAGAAAGTTCGCGCGAAATTAAAATAGAACTTGTATAGAAGTACAGACAAAATGCAAAAAAAAGAAAAATATGAAATGAAATGAGGCCAGAACAGAAATGTACCAGCCCCACAGTGGGCGCCAGAAATGTATGTGGTAAATTTGGCCTTGTTAATTCACCATACACTTCAACATGGTCCTTCTTCACTAGGTACACACAAGATTGAATATGAGATCATTCGTCATGTCTGCCTACATGATTCGACCTATTGCCTTCTATCTAGAAGGGGTTTTTGAAATTGCTCTAAGAACGAGAGTCTCACAACCATGGACCAATCTAGGAATGAAGGATTTATCATGATAAATGCAATACAATGCAATATTATACTAAGAAATGAGAGATATGAGATAATCTAAGACATGATGATCAATGCAATTATTCTATAAATTGAAGCTATTCTATTGCAATATGAAATTATTCTATATGAGATATTAAGAAATGAGACAATAATTCAGTATTCTAACAATGCAAAAGTGAGTGAGGGTTTTGAATGAAGAATGAGAGTTCTTTTATAGACTCAGAGATGATCAGAATAGAAACTTTCCTCTTTGAAATAAAACAGATAGAAAAGCCAGTTCAGAATGGAAAGCTTTATTGAAAAGAATTCAATAAATTGCTTTCTTCTTGCTTTAACTATTTTCTTTCTTTGATTTAATTTTGTTTTATTTGAATTAAATTGTTTTCTTTCTCTTTAAAGCCCAATTAATTCAAAGTTTCCATTTATGAATAAAAGAAAGATTTTTGAAAGAATATTCAATTAATTAAAGAAATATGACCTCATAATTGCTTTTTCTCAATTATTTGAATAATTAAATTCAATTATTGAAATGAGAATATTTATTTAATAATTAAATATTATTTAATTTCTTTTTCATGTGTCTCAGCTAAAGAGGGTGAATTTAATTTAATTAAAGTGCTAGGAATTTATTAATTAAATTAATTCGATCATAGGTTTGTTTAGCTAAATAGATATTTAGGAATTAAATATGATGTATGATTAATGCAGATTTAGGATGTTCTACATTTGACACTCAGGTCGAGTAGAGTCAGTCAAAAACTCAGAATTGCCTAGTACAATAGGACTTTGATGATCTAGAAGAATGAAAAATGCAACAAAATTGGTTAGGGTTGCAAGATGCCAATTTTGGGGTGTTACAGTGTGCTGATGTGTTGATCGCTGTATAACTCTGTCTATCCTGTTTTCTATACTTAGTCATTTTGTCTTCTAAGTTTACTTAGATAGAAACTTAGTATGACTTTGTTGCCATGATGACAACACAAAATAAGTCATGCATCCTCAGGAAGTCAACTTTCCAACAATCTCCCCCTTTGTCATTTATGGCAACAAAGGAATGTGGCCAATTATCTCAAAATGACTTAATCACAAAAAACTGTCTATCATAGCATCTTTTAATATATACATATACTGCTCCCCATATATACACATTCTTTATTACTCCCCTTTGACATTAATGACAAAGGTGTCCAAAACTTGTAAGTCTTCTAGATACTTACTCCATGTAAACATCTGGGTACACAATCTAAAGAGATTGGATCTCTTTCTGCCAGAATACCTTCATTGCATCAATTGTCTGAAGATGCATGCATAAGGCATATGTTAGCTTCTCCATCTTTATCAAATCCATGCAGGGACCTTGATCATATGTCACAATGGTGGCATCAATCTATTTGTTGTTCTCATTCAGAACTGCTAGAGAGGGCGCAAGTGCATTTCTCAATTGAGTTTGTCTGACTCTTATCTTACTGATCTCCAACTTAGCCTTTTCAATCTTGTCCAACTAACCTTGATAGACATTGTTACAGATATTCATGTCTTGCATGGATGTCTCAACTGATTTTCTAATACTGTCCATCATGATCTCTACCTCTTCTATCTTTTTGATATGTTCAGAGGTGAATTTTATTTTGCCCATGCAGTTTGCTATAACATTCTTACCTTTGGCTACCAATTCTTTCAATACAGATTGCCCAATATTTAAATATTTTAAGTCTAAGGTAAAATTCTTTACCAATTTATTCAATCTCTCCTTTTTATACTCATCTTCCCTAATTCTAGTAGCTGAGTCTACTAGATCTGTAAAGTGTGCTTTGAAGCTTGTTACAATGCTGTCGACATCTTCAATTGATTGAATTTTGGCTACTTTCTTGTTTGCATGCACTAGATCATTCAAGATTTTTACTAATTCCAAGAAAAGAGGGGTCCTCATAAGCAATTTTTCTTTGGCCTTTTCCAGCTAGAACACTGATCTTCATTAAGTCCTCTTCTCCCCACACATCTAGACTTGCTGAGTTAGGAGTTAACCTTGACAAAAATGAAGTAGATGGTAATGTGGATGGAGTGAATATAGTATTTTTATTGGTATCGATGCATTCACTCTTTACTGGTATCTCCTTGACTGGTGTCTCATTATCTTGAGTATCTTTCTCTTTATTCAAGTCTATTGGATCATTGGAGGGAACTTCATCTTGTTGTATAGATGTATCATCAGTGCACATATCTTCAGTGCTTACAAATGCTTTATCAACTTTGTCCATGTCATTGTCAGATGCTATCATGGATATCTTGATATTATCAACCACTATAGTATCTTTTGAGTCTTTTGCATTATCAGAAGTTATTGACACTAAGGGCGTTGAAACCTGTGGACCTGTCATATGTGCATTTTGAATCACTGGTTCTGTAACCTATTTGGGAGGAGCTATAGTTACCTTAGTTGTAGGTTCCATTGATGGATACATGTGTCTATCCATAAACACTTGTGCAAAATATTTTTCTGTCTCTTTTCCAACTAAATCATATTCCTTGTTCAAAATATGAAGTGTCCTTGTCTTAGTTCTGAGATGAGGCTTGACCAGATCTAATAGAATTTCCTTCTCATCATGTGAGCATACATGGAGAATATTATCCAATGTTTCTTCTCTTATCCTCATGTCTTCCTCAATTGTACATCTCTTCATTATTTCTAGTATGTTCCATAACTTATCAGGTATCACTGTCTTAAGTTCTAAAACTAATTTCTTGAACTTAATCATATGAGAGATGATCATAGAATGTATCCCAGATTTATTTATCTCTTGATACTTGTCATAAACCTTAGAAAGTGTGTCTAGTCTACCTTCATTAAAAATCATGTTCTTTAAGACATTTAGACTAGGTCTAAATCCTACATCAGGAGGAGCTTGAGTGTTTTTTACTGTGCTCCATGTAGTTCTTGAGGATGGGTGACCCGTGGGTGCTTCCTTTCTTCCTCTAGACTTCTTTCTTGGTATAGAAGGTGGAGATGAGTCTAGGTCAATGGTGGTAGAGGGCACAGAGGTGCTCTCTACTTTCTTCTTCTTCTAGATGTCATCAGTCTTCTCAAGTTCTTTGGCTATCTTGGCTTCTCTAGCTTTGTCAAGATCTTCTTGAGTGACACCATGAACTCTTAGAATGCTAGAT
>MU223590.1:3873443-3895951 GCA_018584345.1 Thuja plicata
AATTGATTGATTAATTGTTAAAGTGTGTTGAAATCCTTAACCATATTTCACCTTTTACACTTAATTGAGTTTGATATTGATTGTATATTGTAATTGTGGTTAGGGGAAGATAAGATGCTCCTTTATTTCACCCTCAAATACACAAATAGGAGATCCAATTTGATCAGCCCAAGTAGAAGGGTTAATGCACAAGTGAATTAACTATTTGGAAAGAGAACAAGAAAAGGGGATATTAAAGTTTGTAAATTGATTAAGTAAATATGCTTGATTATCATAATTGAAAAGGATAGGAGGAAGAACTAGCCTTACAAAATTGTAGATCAAAGATTGCTATTTTCTGAGGTCTGTAGACTGTTTTGAAAAATCTGACAGTTGATTCCGAACCAGAATGTAGAGATGAACAAAACCCAAAAATATTTTTCCGTTCCAATGTCATCTTATGAAAAAGGTTGACCTTGTACCACAAATTCCAATCCTATCCTGCATAGATCCTAAAGTGTCCCTATTCGCGCTATCTGAAAGAAGAATGAAAAGGGTATCCAGATCTGGTCTCAGATCTATAGTCCCGAACCTATACCTACAAAAAGAAAGGTTTGTTTGTTGTGGGGGAGGGGTTTGCCTTGGTCAAACCCCAGTTTTGGAATTAACCTTAACGTGTAATTGAAATTGCATAAAGATAACAAAGTAAAAACTCAAATTCACCTTGCTTGTAAAGTCCTTGTGGCAGATTCAAATCCATGAATCCACAAGTATGCTTCAAAATATGGAATGTAGAATGGTAGGATGTCTTCAATCTCTTACTTATAGATCTCCAACACCAAGTCTTGGATGGGTTCTTGATCTTGAAAACGTCTTGGAAGAAGATGGATGGAGAGATCACCAAAAGGGCACCTTGTAGCTTGAATCCTTTAATGGCCTCCAATGGATCTCCTTCATGAAAATGGATGCTTTAATGGATGAATTCTTGCTTCAAATATTTCTCCTTAGCTTGCTTGAATCACATTTGAAAGTAATTTGAGGATGCTTGATCACCACTCCTTATGCTCAATGCTTGAATTTGAAGACTTAGAGAAAATGAGAGAGAAAGCTTCCCTTTTATATGAAATTAGGGCACAATCTTCTAAGGAGGCCTACATAGGAAAATTAAATTACCATTAAAGCCTTTACCCCTAGGAGAGGACCTATATTAAATACAATTTAGGAATCCATGCTTCGGAACCCGAAATAGCCGACCCGGAAGCAGGAGGAAGCTTTTTGTGAGGACCGACATCCAAGAAACCAAAAGTTCCCAGGATTTGGACCCTAGGATAGGGTTGAGGTTGACCTTGTCCTAGGAAAAGGCCAAGGTCAACCTTGTCCTAGGAGGTCGACCCTATCCCTGAATCCCAGAAACATAGGTCTGTATCCCAGAATGCAGAAATCAGGTCAGAAAATGGTGGATAGAAAGGTAGATCAGGGGGGAAGCCATGTCAAGATCAGGAACCCAGTCAAGGTGCTTGTCATGACCCCAAACCACTCACTTGGAAGGCTAAACTAGTCTAAAAATAGAAGTGCTTCCATTTTCTGACTATACAAGTATTATGATACATGTTCTCATATTAACCACTCTTAATAACACAAGAAAGATTAAATAAAATATGTCTACGAAAATAGATACCCTGTAACATAAGGAAAAATAAAAAACCTACACTAACACGCCCCCTTTAAGCATAGCTTAGGTGGATGAAAAGATGGGTCTTGAAAAATGAAGCCATATTAGGTACCCATGTACATAGAAGTTTCTCCAAAAAGAAGAAGCCAACCCCCATCCCCCCACATGAGGAATATCCCTCCCAAATAGAGAGAAAATGGCTTGGACTAAGAACCCATTCTGAAGTAGACACATGTTGCATCCCAATAAAATCTTGCAAATGAAGGAAATTAATTTTAGTGAAGAGTTTGGTGAATAGGTCTGTAGTCTACTCTAATGTTAAACAATACTTAGGATCAATGATTCCTTCTTGAATCATCTCGTTAATGTAGTGCATATGTATCTCAATGTGTTTCATCATTTGATGATGTATTGGATTTCATGATATTTGTATAGGAATCTAATTATCACAAAAGATGACTGTAGTCTTTCTGAATAGACTACAAAACTTAGAGAGAATATTTTGAAGCCAAATAGCCTCACTGGTGGAATTAACTACCCCTTAGTACTCAGTCTTTGTTTATGAAAGAGAATTTGCAAACTGCTTCTTTCTTGACAAAAAAAATAGACTAGAGCCAAGTGAGAAGCAATACCTTGAAGTAGACTAGTGATACTGAGAATCACCTACCCAATTTGAATATGTATATCCCACCAAGTCAATATGCATGGTTGTTGCATAATGAATTTGATAATTATGAATACCCTAAATATAGTGGATGATAGAATCTTAGCTGATTCCTAATGAAATTCATGTCATTCCTACATGAATTGAGAGGACCATGCCCACAACATATAAAAATTTGGGTCTAGTATGATTCAAGTAGATGAGACTCCCAAAAAGTTTTCAATATAAAGTGCCATCAACCAAGGGTGAAGGGTACTTAGCCTCAAGTTTGATCCCTGATAAACATTGAGTAGCGTATGCTTACCAATTAGCCATGTGAAATCTAGGGAGCATATCAAGTGCATACTTGGGTTTCCCAAGGAATTTATCTAAAGAGAACTGGGTAATCTCAATCCCTAATAAGTAATGTGTTATGCCCTGCATACCCGTCCCTACATTTTGTGTGCAAAAAGTTGGGTACCCCTTTTTTTGCTTTTGCTCTTGCCTTGTTTTCCTTGTTTCCTTTGTTTTTCCTCTGGGCTTTTCTCTTGTGAGGTTTGTATTTCTTTTTATTTTTGTCTTTTGTGCCTCTGGGACCCATTCCTAGAGTTTTTTGTCCTTTCTAGAGCCAGATTCTGAACTCCGAGATTCTCTTCAACCATGTTTTCTTTCGCGAGAAGGCATAGTTGCGTGGGATCCTCGGGCCCGGAGTCTGGATGTCTACCTATTATAAAGCTTGTGGAGAAGAATTTAACTTGTTTTTACCCTAAGGGTATAAATGGAAATTACCTCTCACTTTCACAGTTACCGCAATTAAAAAACTTAGAGCATTCAAAGAGATTTTTAGGTGATTAAATCGATTAAACAACGAAGTTGCTCCCTATGCTTAGTGACTAATTAGGCATTGATTTGTGGTGTTGGCTTGTGATCAGTCAAGGGTGGGCCTATTATAGAGCATTCATAGTGCTCTTCTCCCCTTCTCTTCATCATGTTTCTAGGTAGGTTTTTAGTTTTTCCTTCTCTGGTTTCCTATTTTCTAGTTCTTGCTTTTTTGTTTTACTTCATTTTTTGTTTGGTTCTGTCATTTCTGCCTTTTGCATTTTTCTTTTGGGTTGCCTCTCATTGGTGGATTGGCTCTTCCAAAGGGTTGTCTTCCCTTTGTGTAGTTGTAAATTAGTGAGTGTAATGTACATTATCATAGTGTAGCTCTTGTGCCTGTGTAAATGTTATATAATCATGTAAGCAGTTTTTAGATACTGTGTATATGTTGCTGTTGTTCTGTGAGCTTCACTTTGGTCCTTGCTGAGCTTTGGTACCCTATATTTTAGTTTATATATATCTTGGCCTTTGGCCCTCTATAAAATCATGTATATCTTGTGAGTATCCTTCCATTTGGAAAGCTCATCCCATCACATTTTCAACCACCCTGTCGAGCTCAAAGTCACTATGGCTTGAAACTTGGCACCTCGTTGAGTCAAGCCATGGAAAATTTCTCTCTCCTCTATCTTATCACCTTAATGGTGGGATTACTTTCCCACAAGTTGGCATTTAAACCCTATTCCATCTGGCATTCAAGTAACTTTGTGTCAGCCCACTTATCGCCATTAATGCCTTACGCCATCTATCATGTGGCCATGTGATGACCCATGTCATCCAAATATGGCTTACTACCGGTCATGTTGATAATGGATAGTTTATCTAGATTCCAGGTCCCGAGGAGTCCCTTGTCTTTCATTTCCTCCTGTCACTTAGTTCAAGACCCCGAAATCTAACTCATGTCTATTTTAAGTATTCTATAATTTTCAATATGTGTTAACACTTATTGGATGGGTGCAGGGTGGTGAAAAATTCCCCAGAGTTTCTAATGTTCTTTTTATATATACCATGTTCTAATAGTTCTTCGGTCTTGCAGGTTGCAGATAGTTGATCAAGATGTCTAAAGTAATCACCCCTCCCCATAGCCCAGAGGTACCTACCACCTCCACTCAGGCGGCCACAAAAACCAAGGCCAAAAAGGTGTTGGAAAAGCTTCCCTTAACCTCCAAATACCTAAAGGAGGGAACTCTTATGGAGTCCAAGATGGACTCCAAAGTCCAAGAAATAAAAGATACAATGCCCGGACTTTGGGCTGAAATGTAGGGCTTCATCCAAGCCATCTACAAACTGAAGGCCAACAGAGACAGCATGGCCACTCATTTGGCTGCCTCTAGCATTATAAAGGCTACAAAATTTCCTTGTTCAGTGAAATCAATAGAATTAATATGCCAAATGGAAACACTATACAATGTGCCTACTCAAACAGTTCTACTCGCTGATCCCTGACCGCTTCAATATCCAACAACAATCATCACTCTGGATGCAACAACCTTTGCCTCAGGGCTGGGGATTCCATAGTTCAAGGGGTCCATCATTGTCAATTGGGCCAAATCATTATAGGAGTTCAAGGAGGCTGCCCTTGTCTCCCAGCAATATCTCAACAATCAGTGGCTGAAGTCCCTGAAGAGGGACCATAAAAGGATGAAGTTGGAAATTCCCCACGGGGATTTCAAAGAGCCCATTCTAGTGGGCATTATATTCCTATGCAAGATCTTTGGATTTCCCCACACCCAGGATTTCTTGGTGTGGATGTACTACTTTCTTTACTACATCACCACTCGCAGCTAGATCTTCAACTAGGTGGCCATTATAGCTAACCATGTGGACACGCAGCTGAAGGGCATCGTCTAGGGTTCCAAGTTCTAGATGAAATCTTATTTATTGTGGGCACTAGCCCAACAAATACTGGCTTTTCTAGGTTTGGGAACAATTGGTGAACTTGATAATGGGCCAGGCTAGTTGACCCCATGGGATCATTATCCCCAATTACAATGGGAACTCAGTTTCTTGAATTTATGCCAGTAAATGATGCTTTCATTTACCATAATATCCTAATACTTACCCAGGATTTTGGGTACCAATTATTGTGGGAGGTGATGAACTTGGTCAGTACCTATGGCTACTATTTCATTCAGTTCCAACACCACACCTACATTCGAGTGATCGGCTTCTCCAGAAATCTCTATCTTCTTCCCTGGTATTATGGGGATAGAATCATTCTTTTGGAGTTCTGCCGGCAGATGATGGACCTGCATGCCTTCTTCACATTGAAGAAGGCCATCAACGTCCCATTCCTATTTTCATGTGGGAATTATACATGCAACCTTGCCATAGTAAGGGAGGCATTTAATGAATTAAAGAGCCTAGGACTGGTGGAATTCCACCATGCCAGAAAGAACTATGATCCGCTAGGCAAGATTGCCTTGGCACTCCTCCAAGCATCCCCCCGTACAAGGAAGATATTGAAGAATTTTGGGTGGACTGTCAGGACAGATTTGATCTCTGGGCCCATCAACATTCACGCATGTCCAAGGGACTCATGAAGGCACTTGACCTTCGAACCTTTCCGAAGGGTTTTTTAGACGACGAGCCATTAGAGGACCTAGCATACAAAGAGAAAGGGTTAGACAAGTTGGATCTCCCTTTGGTGGAATGGGCCACCCAAGAAGACTTGACAATTGATGGAGTATGCCAGCTGATTTTGGAAGTGAGTTAGAAGTATTTTTCCTAGGTTTGTCCCAAAAGCACCCAGAAGAGACCAATTGTCCAAAAGGTTGCTTCATCTTCTCCCACTGCCAGAACTAGCACAAGCAAGGGGAAAGAAAAAGAGGGTGCCATGGATAAGGTACCTCCCCAAGGTCCCACTCCCTTAATGGTACAACTACAACAAAAAATGGAGTCAGTGAGGCTGGCCACTAAGCAGATAAGCACACAGATATCCTCTAGTCTCCTTGTAACTCCAATGGTGTCTGCTCACCCTATCATTGGCTATGATGATGAGAAGATAGAATTTCACTAAGGTTGGGTCTACTAGTATTTTGGAGACCAGGGTCCCACTACTGAGAAAGAAGAAGAAAAAGGTGACCCCCACTTCAAGCACAACCGCTAGCTCCAGTATGCCCGATATGCCTCAAGTTGACATCAGTTTAGATTCCCCCAAACTTGAAGAGATCCCTGATAGCCCTCCCCCACACAATGGGTTTTATGACATCTTTGAGACATATTAGCTCATGAATTTGCATGAGGATATTGGTCACGCAATTGAAGAGATTGCCACTCAAGATAAAGAAGAGGCCTCCGCAGCAAGGGAATTCACAGAAGAAGAATTTTCATCATAACAGGAAGCCCAGGATGAGACACACAGGGAGCATGAGTGAGATAAAAAACCATTCCAAGAGGCTAAAGGTACACCAAGGAAAACCATAGATGAATAGCTGATGGTTGGGGAACTCAGACCCACGGGATCAACCATACCCCTGATCATCACACTCCAAATGCCTTTGGTTACTCTGGGTGACCAACCACCCCAGAGAACATTTGGTGAGTTAGTAAAAGTAGCTAGATTGTTAAAATTTGGCCATAAACCTCACCCACCTCTAGAAGATACTCCATTGGAGGAAAATGTTCCAATGAATGAGGCCAATGAGGTAAAAAACAACAGCAACATGACCGAGAAGTCCTGAAAAATGTAAACATCAGATCAACTGATGCTGGGAGGGATGAGGGAGTCCCAGAAGATACAGGTGATATGGATGCTGTAGAAGGAGAAGTTTTGGATATCACAAAGGAGAACATTGACATGGTGGTGAATACTGAGGCCTCCAGAGAATAGGAGAAGGAAAAGGAATAGAAAAGAGAAAAAGAGCCCAATGACACTGAACATTCTAGAAATGCACCGCTGGGTTCCGAAGAGAATTTGGATACTTAGATCCTAACTATAAAGCTGCCCCAACCATGCCAATGGCTAGTGGAATCAAGGAAGAGGAAGGCCCCAGTGGTAGCAATAGGATTTTTGCTCTCCTTGGCCAAGATGATGGCCCGCAATACAGAGGCCCATAAGCCTAAGAAGGCATGAACAATCCATACTATCTGGACTTGCCCCATAGGAAGCACAGTTGCGACCATCATGACACCTCTTCCAAATGTAGATGTAGCAGCCATAAGGTGCAAAGATTACACTATTATAGAAGTGGCACTGGGGAGAAGAGACAAGCAGGGTGAACTAGACCTACTAAGAGAGGCCACTAGAGCAGTGGTGTAAGGAAACTCAGGTGCGGAAACAGCTTCCTACGCTAATCTCTATAGGAAAGTATTGTGAAAATTGTTTTAAATCCTAACAATTACAGATTCGTTAACTACTTTAACAAATATATTGCAGCCACATACCGTGCATACAGAAAATTAGAGAACGACACAATGATTTACCCTGGGGAAAATCTTTCGGTAAAAAACCCTAGCACTCCAAAACCTGCACAATGTATTGATCAAAACTATTACATCTTACAATACACTTGCAATGTAAGTTCTTTCAGAAGATTTCAAAACCCTTGAAGACAAATCACGGCAACATAAAACATTCCAACAATACACTCGCATCATCACTCTTCGTAACCCTAAAAATTCTTATATCATGCGCTTCACTTTTTAGGGCTACTCCCAAAGATAGCCATATTAGGGTTTTACCATTCTCCGAGAAAATAGGAAACCCAAATTTTTTTTTGGGGCGATGCCCCGAACCCCACGATTTGGGAAGAGTGTATAGTACTCAAATTTATCAGTTGCCACATGTCTTCACCTATCATTGAATCTTCCTGACATAGCTCTTACGTGTCATAGGAATCCGTCATAATCATTTTAGCCATGATCTCCTTACACACAATTCAAGATGCCGACACATCAACATTATTTGCAAGAAATACATTTTACAAAACAAATAATAAGAATAGGAATTATTCAAGGTTGAGACACCTTATTCCTAACAAGTGGAGGCCCGGTACGCGAAATAGTACCAAAATTTGAAGGAAGAAAGAGAAACTAATGCTAATCTTCTTTCACTTCTGGTAGAACTTACACAGCCTCTGGCTAAGGTCCACCTAGAAGCTTCTACCTCTAGATTGCTTCTTGCATAGGGTGATTTGGATTCTCTAAGGGCCATGAAAAAGAAGGCCTAGGACGTAGACAGGTGGATCACCAAGAAAATAGTCACTATAAGGAAATTTTTTAGTGGTATCACTCCTGGATCTTTATCAGATCCACCTTCTCCTTGGTCAGGCAAGTACCTCCGTTTCCATGTGGGAAATGGACTTGAAGAACTATGAAAAATGGAAAGCTGGGTTGGAAGAGGTCTTCGATGCTAGAGAAGAGGCTGCCATAGCAAAAGGAATTTTGGGGGATGAAACAAATGATTCCCTCTGGACCCATCACTCAAGACTTTCCCTCAGGATTGAGGTCTGTAAGGATTTGGTCAAGGCCCAAAAAGATAAGGTAACTACCACCCAGTATTACTTTGGCCTGTTTGAAGACTTTGTGGTAAGGGTGTCGCAAGTTGACCCCTTCACCACTGGATCATGCACCCCAGAGGATTATGTCCTCAGGTAGTTTGAATAGTTCATGGAGTCTTAGTACTATCCCCCAGAGATTTTGATGGGAAGAAGTTGACAAGGTTGTCTAAAATGATGCTTCAAACGCATGATGCCGTAAAGTTGGTAAATGAGTTCTGGAATGGGACCGGAGAAGTGCAAGAGAGCTTGGAGGTTGTCCACAGCTGGTGGGAAAACATTAGGGGCATAGATGAGGAAGGCATAAGACAAGTGTTGAAAGCTCTCAAAAATAGTAAAGGGCAGGAAGGTTCTCCGGGCTCTAGAGATAATTCCTAGCAAGTGAAATTTTTGTATTCATTCATTCTTTTGGAACACAATTTCGTGGATCCCAGAATTTTGGATCCTATAGTTTTGTATTCTTTAAGTGACTAGTGTCCTAGTTCCCAAGGTAGACTGGTCACTTTCAAGGTGGTTAATAAGGACATCAGAAGGTAGGTGACTCTAGTAGGGCATGTCGACTCGACAAGATGGTTCTAACAATTGGTATTCCCAAGGTGCCGCCCCAACGTAACACCTGGCACATCAGAGCTGCTTTTACATTAATGAGGCATGTAGGCTTGATCCTTGAGGGATTGGATTTCTTATTTTCTCCTTTTAGCTCTCTTCTCAAGGCCTATTCTTCCACTCCTCCTTTCTTGTCTTATTCTTCTAACATATCAAACCTTTTCATCTCAAGGTCTTTGTAGTGTGGTGCAGGTAGTACCAACCACTGGAAACTATATTATATTGTTTAATTTGTAAAGTAAGTTAGGTTAAGACTAGGGAAAACTTGTGTATAAATAATAGGTTCGACCTCATTCCAAGGGTCGGTGAAATTGATGATTTTGTAGTCCATAGCTATAGAATTTTGATTTTTTCATTTGTAGAGCTCAATGCTCCTTAGTTGTTAGAGATTCTTAGTAGTTAGATGCTCCCTTGGAGCCACCATTATTGTATGCACCAGTGCTTGTTGGAAATGTGTTAATGAAGGAGGAAGGGTTCTATCAATGATGTTGTTAGCATTCTAATCTCCGGATTAATGATCTTTTGTGTTGTATGTTCTTTATGTCCTTTGCTCTAATATTTTAAGTAGATTAACGACCTTCTTTTCCCTTGCTATTGATTAAATATGAGCTAATGGTTCAGTATTTCTTCAGTATTTAGTGTAGTATGTTAGATCATGGTTGATGTCTTGAATGTTTAGCATAAATATAGGTAGATGGAATACTTCTAACCCTGATCTCTCTTTTGAAGTTTATTTGGTAAAGTTAACGCATGCTTGCAGGAAACCCAACTCAATGAAATCCGCAGAGAAGATGAACCAAGATAACCAGCTATCCCCCTAAACGAATCAATCACACTCCCAACTAGGCTCCCACACCATTGAGACCCAAATCTTAGGTTCTTGAAGGCTAAGGGAATCTCATTTCCCCAGACAACCTTTACAGGAAAAGTTTGCTAGTACCCCGATACTCGGTGACAACTTACATCTGTTGGAAGACCCGGTCACAAAGTCCCATCAATAGAAACTGGCGCTAGAAGAAGGGAATGAACTCATCCCCCTCTAAGGATTTAGATTTTAAACCACCTGAGGGTTCCCCAAGCCATATTTTTAGGAGTCAGATATTTAGTGGGATTGGATCATTTTCACCAGCAAGATTTGAAGAGTCCTTAGATCAGCTCTCAATCTCAGAAGGTTTGTTGAACTTGAGCCTCTTTCTCAAAAGAAGAGGACCTTGAAAGGTAGGCCAGACACTATTGTTTGGGGATCTACTATAGCTCATAATACCCAAGTCCCCCAGATGACCCCGAGAATTAACGCTCAACCTAGTCAAAATCTAACACCCCCAATGACTGCATATTTTGGCAACACCGGGTCCCCAATGGGAACTTTTCTGGGTGCAACCAATGATCTTCCTGCACACCTAGAAAATATTTGTCCCCAATATGAGCACTTAGGCTCATGAACTGTAGAAGAGAATCTGTAGGCATACAAAGATGCCATGAACCGACACCGGATCCAACATCAAGACGTTGTGACCCGGATGTTCCCTCAGTCCCTGGGATAGAATGAGCTAAATTGGTACCTTAACCTTATTGCCAACTCCATAAATAGTTGGTAGGACATAGAGGACACCTTCTTGGGTTCCTTCCATGTACACATGGACCCAACATGGTCCCATAGCCAGTTTATTTCCATTGGGAAGGAACCGAATGAGCCCCTTGTAGCATTTAATCACTGATTCCAACACACCTTAAAGCATTGCACGGGGCCCCTTCATCCCATCTGTAGATGTAACCATCTAGACCTATCTTAACATGATGGACCCTTTTTTTTCCACTCTCCTCTCGAGAACTACCGCCCCCAATGACCGGGATACTCTAGCGAAAGTTTTCAACCTATCCTTGGAGTTGTTTTGTGGTCTTAACAAATATCTGGGTGGGATTGGGCAAAGCATGCCCTTTATCATGATACCCAGCGGGAATTATTACATCAGGGGATATAACTCCAGTCAGGAAATGGGTGCCCCCACGATGGCCATGAATCCCCCACCACTGCTGATAGACCAGTAGGCTGGATACGTATATCCATCTCAAACACAGGCAATATCAAGTCTGGAATTTATTCCCTGGAACTAGCCACAATAAACACAATAACCACAGACACAAATTTTCAGAGTGTATTTCTTCCTGTCATCCACGGCTGGAGGATTTTTTCCCTTGACTTCGGTATCTACTGCCGCCTTCCTTGGGAACCAACAACAACAACTGTCACATTATGACGTGAACACTCAGCTATCTGCCGAGGTCAAATCCCTTTGATGACTATTTTCCTCACTGATTGTGGACATGGGATAGCTGAAGGTGGGGTCTCTTGCACCCACAATACCAATTCCCAGAGAGGTAATATTTTCTCCGGCCAACAAAATAATAATGCCAGAGGAAGAAATTACAACAACGGGCCCCGACCCAATCAACAACAATGGAACAACAATGCTAACATCGGAGGTCCTCCTCCAAACCAAAAAAATGATTAGGGTAATTCTGGACCTTCTCACTTCACGCCAAGCATGGAATTTTATCCCATGACTAACTGGTGTAGATTGCACGACACAGGCTCTCATAACAAGGTGAACTGTGCCATGCTGGAGAAATTCATCTCCCAACTAGACAGACAAAAAAAATTTGATCCTACTCCCCCAAAGCCTCCTATACAAGAGCCCCCTCATGGTGAATTCACCTATGAGACCATCTTCTTTGGAGAAGATAGAGAAGATGAAGAGGAACCTTAAATTTAGAGGTTCTTTGATGAATCTATTTCGACCTTTGAGGCCAATGCCTTCACCAACCCACGAACTCCCTACAACACTTGGAGTCAGGCTGGTAAAGGACCAGTTTACACACCCACACCTCCCAAGGACAACTTAATAGATCATCCCTTCCCACCAAAAGGATCTAGCTCTAACCAAGCTAAGGAACTAGCCGAGGGAAGTCAACAATTACTCGGTGGGAGGTTTGACATCACAAAGGTGTTAGAAAGAACTACCACCTCCATGACCCTTATGGAGGTTTTTCTAAACTATCCCAAGTAGAGGAAGTCTCTTCTAAAGATCTTGGGAAACCCAGAAACCATCGGTTTCCCACCCAAGACTATCAATTTTAAGGATGCCAATGCGACTGTCTTCCATGGTAACACTAAGGATCCTCCCTTCTTACTAGGCTTGAATATACAAGGGAAGGGCCTTTAAAATTACTTGGTAGATTCTAGCGATTCAAGTAACATCATGCCCTTATCAATATGCCAGAAGCTCAAAATGTATCCTACTCCATCTAACGACTTAGTAGTCCAACTGGACAAAACTGCTATAAAAATGGTAGGTGAATTGAAAAATGTCTAGATTCAACTCATCCAAGACCCCAGGATAGCCAGTGTGATTGACATCCAGGTGGTGGACATCCTAGAGACTTATGGGATGTTACTAAGTTGCAATTGGTCCAAGTCCCTGAATGGATATTTCTCGACTAACTTTTCCCACTTGTGGCTCCCCTAGGAGGGAGAATCTAACCAAATACAGGTTGAAAGTGAGCCTCAGATGAAATAGGCCCTCACCAAATTAGAGAGGGAAAATGAATTCCTCTTCTTTGAGATTTCCCCTGGGGCGTACAAACCCCTTGAGATCTTAACATTTGATTTCACCACTAGGGAGGACCCCATAGTTTCTCAGAGAACCCAGGCTGGATGAAAAATTGAGGGTTGAGGTTAACTCTCAGGGTATCGCAACAAGCCCTACTACACTCTTGTCTGGCACTTGGTCCTGGGTGCATTATCAGAAAAATTTAGAGGTAGAGTGTGAGCCTTTCCTTGCCCTTTCTACCCGACACATCAATGCCCTCCAGAAGAAAGAACACATAGCTGATTCCCTGGGACCTAGTACTTCTGCTGGAAGTGCCTCTTTGGCACTGTTTTCCTAGGGATCCCAACCAAAAATCTCTCCGGAGGCAAACCTCACCCATGAACCATCTGTGCTAAAGGAAACTGCTCCCAACATTCCCAAGAGCAATCCAAAGACCACTTTCCCTTCCTGGCCCTAGACAGCAGATGATGACTTGTGGACCCTTAAGTTTGACGGGTCTTGATCTAAATAAGGTTGTGGGGTTGAAGTGGAATTGATCAAACCGTGGGGAAAATCCTTCCTTGCATCTTACAGGTTGTAGTTCAACTGCACAAACAATGTCACAGAGTATGAGGCTTTGGTCCTAGGGCTCTTATTCGCATTAAGAAAATGGATCACTCACCTTCGAGCCCCGGGTGATTTAGAGTTGTTCATAAGGAAGGTCTGGAGTCAATACACTTGTGACGACAAGAGGTTGGCCGCATACCGCAACTGGGCATGGAGCCTTATCAGAGATTTTGATGCCTTCAACATTGATCTTATTCCTTGGAAAAGGAACTATGTTCTAGATGCCCTTGCTGTGTCTTCCAGCATGCTTGATCCAATGGCTGGATCCCAACTCCAGAAATTCTCTATTGAGATGGTCCCCACCATGTCCATTCTAAACAATGTCACCCATTTTTAGGTCTTTGAGGATGACCAGCATATCCTGGCCTTCATGGCCAATGTTGGTGTTTTTGAGGACCAGATAGTGGAAGAAAGAGATCATGATGATATAGGGTAGGGTGATGAAGATGATGGGATCATGGACCTACCAACCCACACCATCCCTAAGGGGATGGTCACGCTAGAACATATCTTTGACTTGGACCCTCAGGGCTGGGAAAGTCAACATCAGCCTACCCGATCAAGAGAAAATGATACACATTGGTACCTCTTGCTCCCCTAAAGAGAAGGAGAATATTCTTGCGGTCCTCCAAGAATACATTGACATAATCGCATGGGGGTATGAGGATCTAAAAACCTATGACACATCCATCATGACCGATACTATCCCACTAAAACTAGATGCTAAACCTTTTGGCAATAGAAAAGACCAATAAACCCATTGATAGAGCCTCTAATTCATTAGGAGGTCTAGAAATTTCTGTCAACCCAGATCATCTTTCCAATCGAGCATACTACGTGGGTTGCCAACCTAGTCCTTGTGAGGAAGAAAAGCAGCAAGATCCACCTTTGCATGGATTTTCAAAATTTTAACAAGGCATCTAAAAAGGATAATCACCCCCTTCCCTCATTGGATGAGGTACTAAAAATCATGAATGGATCACAAATGATGTCCTTCTTGGATGGGTACTCTAGGTATAACCAAGTCACGGTTAAGTATGAGGATAGAGATAAAACAATATTTACCACCAAGTGGGGAATGTTTGCCTACCAAAGAATGCCCTTTGGACTGATCAATGCAGGGGCCACATTTCAAAAGGCTATGGACATTGTGTTTGAGGGCCTTGTGAACCAGTGTATAATCATCTACATGGATGATTTGACTATCTTTTCCCAGGATAGGCGTGATCATTCTGCCCACCTCACCCAGATTTGTGAGAGATGTCACCGGTATGGAATATCCCTCAACCCTAAGAAATGTATATTTGGGGTCACTAAAGGGAAGTTTCTCAGGCATATTGTCTCCGAGAAGGGTATATCCATTGACCTTGAGAAAGTTGAAGTGCTACTAAACCTACAAATGCCTAATAGCAAGAAGGAAATGAGATCTTTCTTTGGGAAGATCAGTTTTGTCTGGCATTTCATCACCAGATTCATTGAGATCGTAAAGCCACTCAATGAAATGATGAAGAAAGATACTAAGATTGAGTGGAGCCCTAAGGAAAAGTGGGCGTTCACCTAGATTAAACAAATGATAGCAGAGGCCCCAATCATGGCTAGTCTGGACTATTCCATCCCCTTTTACATATATTCCTTTTCTTCACCACATTCTACCATGGTAGTTTTGACCCAGAAGATCGAAGGGGAAGAATGGCCGATAGCTTTCATGAGCTCCCCCTTTAAGAACGTCAAAGTCTGGTATTGACCTCTAGAAAAATAAGCCTTTTCTCTTGTCCGCACTGTGAAGAAATCCTGACATTATATTCTCTGGAGCAAAGTGCATGCTATCATCTCGGACGAGGCAGTAAAATGTTTGTTGATGCATAGTAAATTGGGTGAAAGATGGGGGAAATGGATGGCCATCTTCTAAGAGTATGATTTGGAAATGTAACCCATGAAGATAGTCTGAGGCTAGGGAATATGTAGAGTGATGGAAGAAGAGACTCCACACATCAAATGTTAAACATATACAGTGGAGTCCATCACTCAGGATCCATGGTACACAGACCTGGTGTACTTATTGTTGAACAACAGATGCTTGGAGGGATTGCCTCCAAACAAACATCGTGCCCTGCAATTGAAAAGTGCACACTTCATGATAAAAAATGCCATGCTTTTTCACAGGAACTATGAGGGAGTGTACCTCCAGTGCATTGATAGTGTTCAACTGCAAATATAATCAAAGAATTCCATGGGAAGTTTAGAACCAAGCATGGCTTAGCTAATGCCACTACCCATCAGATCCTCCAGGCTGAATACTATTGGCCCTGTATCTTTAATGATGTCTACACTCATGTCTAGAAATGCCACACTTTCTAGACCATGAGACATCATGAGTAGAACCCGGCTATGCCTTTGCAACCGGTCTTTGAAGCTAGACCTTTTTCCCAATGGTCATTTGAATTTATCCAAGACATCAACCCCAACTCATCTACCAACCACTGGTACATCTTGACTGCTATATATTATTGCACTAATGGTCTGAAGTGATCCCTTGTAAAAATAATATGGCAGATGTAGTCATAAAATTCCTGCAAGAAAACATTGTCATGCGATTTGGAATGCCCTTTGCTATAGTATATGACAATGGTCTGACATTTTCTTTGGGACAATTACTTGAATGGACCTATGACAGAAAGATCACTCTAAAGTTCTCCAACTACTATTACCCTCAGGGGAACGGTGTTGCTGAATCAACCAAAAAAAATTTACTTGAGGTGATAAAAAATCTATTAGAATAGAATCCTTAGGACTGGCACCAAAAGCTTAGGTTTTCTCTTTGGGTGGATCATATCTGAATAAAGGAAACCCTAGAGACTTCCCCATTCCACCTGGTTTATGGCCAAAACCTAGTGTTCCCTATTAACCTACAAATCTCAATGTTATAGTTCATGCAGGAATTTGGCAACTGGGACAACATCATGCAATTCTAGCTTTTAAACTTGGTGAGAATGGAAGAACAAAGAGACACAGCCCTCAAACACTTTGCGTGTCACCAAGTAGCAATAAAATGATGGTTTGATGGAAGAGCCCACTATAAGGCCTTTTAGATTTTGGACTTAGTCCTTTTGTGGGACAAGGCATGGGAAAAGAAAGGAAAGAACACCAAATTCCAATAGCTTTGGCTTGGACCATACTTGATATCTGAGATCTACATGGAAAATACTTATCACCTCAGTACCATGACCAAAAAATCCATTCTATTGCCCATCAATGACAATTTCTCAAGCATTATTTTGAATTAGGTGAGTTTGTCCAGAGTTGTATTTTATGTAAAGTCCTGCTTGTAAATATCCTTCCCAGTGCTCTGTTTTGGGTGCCTTGCCTTGTAAATAGTTTTGTTGGCTATCTTTCAGGACTGCCCCTTTTCCTTTTTGTTTTTTTTGGGCTCCATTCTTTCTTTTTTGGGTTCCTAGTGTTTTTCCTGCCCTTTTGTAGACCGGTACGCTTCGCATAACATCTAGTCTCCGGAATGGTACCTTTTGCATTGTGGTGAACTTGGAATCTATTGTTAGCATGGTGGAGTTGGTCCACACTCTGGAGTTATTTTGTAAGTTTGGTAATAGGCTATGAGTAATCTTCATCGGATTCATCTCCCAGAAGTCTAGAAATTAGTTTGATCAAAATCAAAAGGAACAAGTAATCAGATACACTAAGAGTAGTTCGGTTGCACTAGTTTGTTGGCACAAGTCTAAAAACCATTTAAATTCTTTCTGGGTCTGGAATTTTCTTCCCTATTTGGTAATTTAAAGTGGATGGAAAGGTGAAAGAAGTACCACTGTTAAAATTAGCCTAAGCTTAATGGTGAAAGGAGTACCACCTTCCCATCCAAGAAGAGAAAATAATGACAACTAAAGAATGGAGGAATTTCGGTATCTGGGGGAAACGAGCATATTTGATGACTTTGGTTTGATGTATTTAGTCCCTCTTCTCTACTTCTCCTAGAGGTCATGACCTTTCCGGAGCTACCTATCACCTCCACTTGGGAGGCCACAAAAACCAAGGCCAAAAATATGTTGGAAAAGCTTCCCTAAACCTCCAAATATATGAAGGAGGGAACTCTCATGGGGTCCAAGGTAGACTCCAAAGTCCAAGAAATAACAGATACAGAGCCCAGACTTTGGGCTAAAATGCAGGGATTAATCCAAGACATCTACAGATTGAAGGCCGACGAAGATAGTATGGCCACTCATTTGGCTACCTCTGACATTATAAAGGTTGCAAAATTTCCTTGTTTGAGGCAATCACTAGAATTAATATGCCAACTAGAAACACTGTATAATGTGCCTACTCAGATAGCTTTGGTCGCCGATCCCTGACCGCTTCAATATTCAGCAGCAATCATCACTCTGGATGCAACAACCTTTGCCTCAGGGCTGGGGATTCCATAGTTCAAGGGGTCCATCATTGTCAATTGGGCCAAATCATTAAAGGAGTTTGAGGAAGCTACCCTTTTCTCCCGACAATATCTCAATAATTAGTGGCTGAAGTCCCTGAAGAGGGACCATAAAATGATGAAGTTGGAAATTCTCCATGGGGATTTCAAAGATCCCATTCAAGAGGGAATTATATTCTTATTCAAGATCTTTGGATTGCCCCACACCCATGATTTCTCAGCGTGGATGTACTAGTTTCATTACTGCATCACCACTCATAGCCAAACCTTCAATTGTGCAGCCATTATAGCCAACCATGTAGACACGCAGCTAAAGGGCGTCACCAAGAGTTCCAAGTTCTACATGACATCTTATGTGATGTGGGAACTAGCCCAACAAAGACTGGCTTTTCCAGGTTTGGGAACACTTGGTGAACTTGGACAGTTTCCTGAATTTCTTCTAGGTAAATGATGCTTTCATTTACCATAATATCCTAACACTTACCTGGGATTCTGGGTACTGATTATTGTGGGAGGTGATGAACTTGGTTAGTACCTACGGCCACTATTTCATTCAGTTCCAAAACCACACCTACATTTGGGTGATCAGCTTCTCTGGGAAGCCCTATCTTCTTCCCTAGTATTGCAGGGACAAAATCATTCTTTTGGAGTTCTATCGGCAGATGATGGACCTGCATGCCTTCTTCATATTGAAGAAGGTCATCAATGTCTCATTCTCATTTTTGTGTGGGAATTATATGTGTAGCCTTGTCACGGCAAGGGAGGTAGATAATTGTTAGAATAGTCCCAAAGGATAACTGAGAGGGGGGGGTGAATCAGTTATCAGTAACTTTAATTCTTTTTTACCTCCTTAATTTCAGAATACAATGAACTAAATGCTTAGTCAGATAACACAGTACACAACACACAATTTGATTATGGGGAAACCAAATGGTAAAAACCCCGGTGGGAATTAGCACCCACAATGAACTATACTTGTTTATAGTAATCCCTATTAGAAGATATTTCAACCCTGTTAGGAGTTGTACTTTACAATGCAATAAGTATAGTGACCTGGTTAAGGGTTGGACCCTGTTAGGAGTCTTTTACAAATAACCCTATTAGGGGTGGTGGACTCACTATCCAAAAGCTCACTGTTTCAATGGTGAAGGCTACAACCTTCTGTATAATAGATATGCACTATATCTAATGATGAACTATAGAGTAGACCTATTGTCTTGATCAGTTCTAGTGTATGACAATCTTTCACTTCTTCTTCACATAGACTCTTGATGAATGAACCACATCTGATATTCTTCTCTGTACATCTTCTTTCTCTTTTCATATCATTCACACTTAGCGTATCACAAATTACTTGCTATAAGTATCTTCCTCAAAGTATAAGATCATGGGACCTATAAGACAACTCTTTATAACATCCTTGTTGGCTCTACTAAGCACACAAGTATAATTACAACCGCGCAAGTATAAACTAAATAGACGCGATGCTTCACTAAGTAGGCCTCACCATATTAACTCTAACTTTGCAATCTTCTTGAAACATGTTTGACACCTTTAGATAACTATCATCAACTCATAACTAATCATGAATATACACACACATGTCCTAAAGATAGGTGCAACACAAGAAACACATTACATACGTTGGCTCTGAATCGATACTCTTCTAGAACTATAACTACCAATAACAAAATTATACAACTTGACTGAAACATCATATCTGGATCTACGTATATGAACATAATATAATAAATATGTCAACAACATATAGCTAACCATGAAAGTCTTCATGTCATCATTCTGATAAGTACATACAGAATCACTACTATGTATTATATGTTGTCATCAATGAAAAACATACAATCGATCAACTGAACATAATCAAATCTCCAAAAATCTCCCCCTTTAACATTGATGGCAACATATGATATCAAAAACATCTTCTATTCATGGTTTCCTCTTTCTTTTACAATCTTCTCAATATCCTCATCAAAGATTTCTCTATATTGCTGCAGTTCCTCTGACTGTGTTTTTGTTCCATGTATATACTCCCCAAGAGTATATGGTCCCTCTTAGTACATACTCCCCCATTGACATCAATGGAAAAGGGCACCATAGATATTTAGGCATAGGTACTACTCCAGAAGTAGAGTAGTCAACCATTCATTAGTCACTTAATGATTGATGTTCTTGCTACTTTTTCTAAATAGACTTTTAGGAGAGGGAATTACTCCCAACTTCTCCCTGAGATACTCAAAAGTATCCTTTGATAGGGGCTTTGTAAAAATATCTGTCAACTATTCTTTGGTGCCCACATAATCCAATTTCACTTCTTTATCTGCAACCTTTTCTCTTAAAAAATGATACTTGATCTCTATGTGTTTTGTCTTTGTGTGCATCACAAGATTCTTAGACATGTTGATAGTGCTAGTGTTATCATAGTGAATAACAATAGGATAATCAACCTGAATGCCAAAGTATTTAACCATTTACTTGATCCAAACCATGGTTGAAAAATTCAGTGCTGCTGTAACATATTCAGCTTCTACTGTTGACTGAGAAATATAGTTTTGCTTCTTGCTTATCCAAGAAACCAACCTGTCTCCAAGAAATACTGCTCCTCCTGAAGTTCACTTCCTATCATCAATATAACCTTCCCAATCTACATCTTTATACCCATGAAGTTGTACATTCTCTAATTTAGGATACCATAAACCATAGTCTATAGTTCCCTTTAGATATCTAAATATCCTCTTGATTGCCATTAGGTGATTCTGCTTGGGTTCAACTACAAATCTTCCAACAATGCCAACTACATTAGATATGTCAGGTCTAGATTGAATTAGATAAATGAGTTTACCAATCATAGATTTGTACAATGTCTTATCAACTATTGTGGAATCATCATCTTTTTAAATCTTGCTTCCTATTATCATAGGAGTGCATACTGGCTTACAGTCTTCCATCTAGAAGGTCTTCAATATTTCCTTCACATATTTTGACTAATTAATGAATATACCTTTATCTGTCTGCTTTGCATTCAGTCCCAAAAATTATTTTATAGGACCAACCATGCTCATTTCAAATTCATTCTGTATTTCTTTTGCAAATGCTGTACTAAGCTTGTCATTATGTCCAAAGATAATGTCATCAACAAATATGAAAACTTGTAGTAATCCATTAGGTGTCTCTCTTGTGAATAGGTTACAATCTGCTGCTCCTTTCTTGAATCCAATCTTGGTAAGATAACCATCAAGTCTCTCATACCAAGCTCTTAGGGCCTGTTTAAGACCATAAAGTGCTTTCTTCAATCTTCATACCATGTCTGGTTCATCTGAAAGATTAAATCCTTCAGGCTATTCTATGTAGACTTCTTCCTTCAAGTCACCATTCAAAAAATTTGATTTTACATCCATTTGATAAACTTTAAAGTCTTTGAATGTTGCATAGGCCAAGAACAATTTAATGACTTCCAGTCTGCTCACTGGGGCAAATGTATCACTGTAGTCAATTCCTTCTCTCTGCGCATATCCTTTACATACCAATCTTGCTTTGTTTCTAACTATTGTACCATCTTCATTCATCTTGTTTTTGAATAACCACTTTGTTCCAATCACATTTTTGTGACTAGGCCTAGGGACCAATTTCCATGTATCATTTTTAATTATTTGATCTAATTCTTCTTTAATTGCATTCTTCCAATCAGAATCATTACAAGAATCTTCAACACTTAAAGGTTCAATCTGTGAAAGTAAAAATACCTCTTCATCCATTGCTAGACTTTTTGCTTTTGATTTGGTCAAAATGCTGCTGCTCTAATCTCCAATGATATCATCTTTAGAGTGGTATCTAGATGTGAATTTTGGAACCTTAGGTGTGACTTCTTCTTCTATAATCTGTGATTCTTCTCTACTTGATTCAGGTTCATTACATGAGACATCAATGCAATCAAACATTTCTCTAATAATAGTATCTTTGCTGCTAGGCCTGGGTTCATCTTCAATCATAGGTGCATATTCATAGTATCTTTATTGAACCATAAATTTCTCATCGATTTTTACATGAGTACTTTCAATTAATTTTTTCAAGCTCAAATTGAAACATCTATATGCTTTTCTCTTTGTAGAGTAACCAAGGAAAATACCTTCATCACTTCTGGCATCAAAATTACCAACAGCATCATCTCTCTTGATGTAGCACTTGTTGCCAAAGATTCTAAAATAATTTACTGTAGGTACATTACCAAACCAAAGTTCATAGGGTGTCTTATCTGTGCCTGGCCTCAATTGAGTTCTATTGATAGTATAGACTGTTGTATTCACTGCATCTCTCCAATATGTGTGTGCAACTTTTCCTTCAATCATCATAGTGCATGCTGTATCAAGTATAATCCTATTCCTCCTTTCTACAATCCCATTCTATTGAGGCATTCTAGGAGCAATTAACTATCTTTTTATTCCATGTTCTTCACAATAGTCATAAAATTGATCAGAGGTGAACTCTCCTCCTCTATCTGATCTCAGACATTTTAGTTTTAATCCAGATTCATTCTCAACCTTAGCTTTGAATATTTTGAACTTCT
>MU223590.1:3914973-3931828 GCA_018584345.1 Thuja plicata
TCGAATACTCAATAATAGGGTTATCTTGTAGGTGCGCGAACTCATCTTTGAATGTGAAGTCCTTATTTAGCATTGATGCCATGTGAGAATCTATATTATCATCTCCTAGTGATTCCTTCTTGCAGTAAATGTACACGCAGATATCTTCCACATGAACAACCCCAATCGGGGTTTTAGAGAAAGCTCCTTCCACATCATCCAATATAGACTTGAATGGATGCTTCTTAAATATGAATCTATTCCTTTATACTACATCAAATACAACTGGGGTCACCTTTACTTACTTGGTGATCGTTTAAGTAGGGTTTCCACGAAATTCTGAAACGGCGCGACGGCTAGCTCTTCGTTTCAAACTGATTAACCGTTCGTTCCAAA
Source organism: Thuja plicata (assembly GCA_018584345.1). Taxonomy (NCBI): domain Eukaryota; kingdom Viridiplantae; phylum Streptophyta; class Pinopsida; order Cupressales; family Cupressaceae; genus Thuja; species Thuja plicata. The sequence goes on from MU223590.1 coordinate 3,915,349, forward strand.
TTTCAAACTGCTATTCCTTCCTACTTGGATGTCTTAGTGCTCTAATGCTCTTCAATTTCTTTCTCTTTGAATGTAAATGTGAGAATGATCAACTACGAACTTCTTTTTATATGATCTTCCGCATTTAATGCTTGCAACCATACATAGAGATTTTCAAACTTTGATCCTGATGCAATATAGATAATGTGTGAATGTATACACCTATAATCTAAGCTTTTAACCATGAATACAAAGGTGCATACTCATAAGTGAGTACACCAACCGCGTAGGGGTTCTGAGCTAGAATAGCTCCCCCTAAGACCAAGAAGGTCTATTCAGGCAGAAGTAGAGGGTGCATCCACTGTGGATGCATTAACTACTTTGTTAACATCTTTGTCCTTCTTTACTTCAACCCAAAATTTTCTTGAATCTTCATTTTCTTTGAAAAAATTGATTTCTCCTCTCTTCAAATAGAGACTTTTTGGGATCTTCTTGTTTCCAAGTTTTGGATCTGCAAAACCTTGTGATATGTCCAGCCTTTCCACATGTGTGACAAATGATAGGAGTTCTGATGTTTTTCTTCATCATGTTGCATTGTTTTGCTGTGTGTCCATATTAGTTGCATATCTGACATGTAATGTTCTGCAAATTCTTTTGAGGTTGATTTCTCTAATTGTTTTGATTCATTCTTCTTTGATTTTGTTGTGACTGAGTTCTACAATGTATAGCCCTGTGACCAAATTTATTACAAGAGAAAAAGTAACCATTAAAAGGTCTTACCTCTTTGCAATATCTTGCCAAATGCCCATGTTTATTGCATGCATAACAAGTTCTGTTAACTTGTCTGATTTCCCTTTTTGGTGGTTCAGATATAACCTCTGTAGTATCTTTAGCTTTCTTAGCTTCTAAAGATACTTCAAGTGTTTTTTATTTCTCTTGTGATGATTTGATTTCATCTTGTGCTGTACTGAATCCAAGACCAGAAGTGTTTCCCTTTTTTCTTTGTGCATTGAGCTGGGATTGAATCAAACCAGAACTTGTGCGGATTTTATCAATATTATCCTTTGCTTCTATTAATTCATATTCCAACTTCTTCTTCATGTTCTCCAATTCCAATATTTTCATGTTTTCATGTATAAGTTCATCTTCCAATTGTTTTCTTTCTTTGATCTTGTCTTCAATGCTATTCTGGTTATCTGTAAGTTGTTCCTCCAGATCTTCAAGTTTATCTTTTAGAGATCTATTTTATTCATTAAGATTTTTGACCATTTGTCCTAGATCACTTGTAGAACAATCTTTCAGATCTTTTCTTAGCCTTTTAATAAGTATTTGGGAGCCATCATTTTTTAATCTTAGTTCTTCATTTTCTTTCTCAGATCTGTCAAGATCTTCAAGAGCTGCTTCAAGATTATTTTTCAAATGTTTTGCTTCAACTGATTCCATGATCTCCTCAAGTGGTTAAAATTTCTTTTAGAGGACCAGAGATCTGATACCAATTGTTAGAAACACTAAGAGGGGGGGGGGTGAATCGGTGTTTATCAGTTAATTATATTTCAGCCAATTAAACATATATCAAATGTGCATTCAAAGAATCATAATACCAGAACACATAACACAAGATATGATTATGGAGAACCTTGATCAAAGGAAAACTCCAGTGGGGATTAGTACCCACAAAATATTGTACTAGGTATAATGAACCTGCTAATGTTCCTTTGCCCTGTTAGAAGCAGTCTTTACAAATTGAGTACAATGACCTGGTTAAAGGTCTGACTCTGTTAGGAGTCTTTTACAATAACCCTATTAGGGGTGGATGGCTCACTGCCCAGGATCACTGCCCAATAATATGAAGGCTACAACCCTCTGAATGTTGATATGCACTATATCAAAAATGAACTGTTGTAGTGACATTGTTGTCTAATTAGTTCCGTGTATGCGTGGATGCTCTTACTTCTTAAAGAGCTATATCATCTTCTGACTTCATTATATAGTCCCTCTGTAACTTCTTCTTGTACAATAATCAACTTCTCTTGCACGCTGTAACATAAAAATACATTACATACTTATATCTTTACAAATGAATAGGTGCGACCCAAAACATAACACTTAGTCAGCCTCTTTAACAAATATACAACGCTTTCAAACAATTTGGCTCAAGTGTGTTTACAACAACATTAATTAAATCATTAAAAACTTATAACTAAAGGCACTTAGCCTTAGCATCACAAAATAATACACGCTGACCAAAATAGTAGTCAACTTCTGTGTTCTATATTCTAGATTGTTTCTTGGACTGCAGTGTACTAATCTATCTATATCTTTTTCGTACTAAAGTTCTGTACCTTGCATGTTTGGATATAGCATGTATATACACCATAGATTATATACCTAAGCACGCCTAATCTGGTGTGGTCTCTAACATGCGCACTGATGTGCTGATCTCTGTATCTGTCTATCTGCTCTGTATTCTGTATTTAGTCATTTTATCTTCTAAGTTATCTTTGACAGAAACTTAGTATGACTTTGTTTCCATTATTAACAACACAAAATAAGCCATGATTCCTCAGGAAGTCAACTTTCCAACACATGATAGTAGAATTCCATATTCAGTAGTCACAATTGACAACCATGTATGTAGAGGTTAATTCATCCCATGACTTAGAAGAGGTATGCATGGTTACTAGTGCTCCTTTCTTTCTTCCTAACTAAATTTATAATCTTATGGGGGTCATACATGAGGTCAAGAAAATATCCCATTATGATTGAGAGGTTAATGATAAGAAATGATTATTTGGACATGCGTGTGTTCACATATTCCCCTTTTTTCCCTTCAACCTATTAATTGACATTATTTTCATCTAATGGTTTTCCTTAACAATGATATGTAGCCATGATCCCTATTTTTTAAAGGCTCATACTTCTCACAACATGTCAATGGTCTTACATGAACCATCTGAAGTATTCTTGGAGCTAGGGGCTTCTTTCCCCAAGTTAATATGTAAATAAAATTTTGGGGGTGTTTTAGGTTTAGTTGATTTTTGGTTTATCAATCTCCCAGCTTTTCTTAGTTCCCCTCCACCCTTTCTACAAGAAGCTCCTATTTTTTCATTACCCCTTGAATATATTTCCCAATGGATAAGACACTAATCTTTGTTTATAGTTTTGGGATTCTCTTCATTCTTCAAGTCCTTGTCCCCAATTAGAGCCTATTGTTACCCCACAATGTGAAACTTTTGGTCCCCTTCTATTTTAAGATTGAATATTCCCGTTTGGTTCAACTCTCCATTGTTGGTTCCTTTATTATTTCTAACATCTAGCCACAATGACTTGTTATACAACCAAACTCATGCTTCATTCACACGAAGTTGATAAAACCTCTGACTTTATTGACTATAGTAACTCATCATTGTTGGATGATTGGGCAAGATCCCAGGCTATCTAACCTTCATAAGAAGTTTGAGGTATTGAATGAATCCTTGATCGTTGAAAATAAAACACTCAACACACCAACTCTAGATGGTCAGTAAGTCAAGGTAGTGATCAAACTAGATTTTCTAAATTGGTAATTGATTCCTACAACCCATCAACTCCTCGATTAGACTATTTGGTGCATCTTTTAGGATATAATACTTTCAAATATAAGGAAACTACAAATCTTAAATGTTAAGTATAATCAAGTGAATTTGCTAACATGGAAACATGGTTTTTAACAGATAAAAAGATATTATTATTGTCTACCAAAATTAAATGAGCTTAAAGTTTGACTACAAAGAAAGGTGGTGACATTTATAAGCTAAATTTTCAGTAGCAAAAGGATTTTTCTCAAAGTTAGGGATTCCTGCAAATATCAATATGTGGAATGAAGAACCCATGCCCATCGTGCAACTTGATTTGAAGAGGTAGAACAAATTGATATCATCTCCCAACTATGCTCAGTTGTGTGGAAGGAGAAAAACAACTATGTTCAATATCATTGGGTCACCTTCATCCTAGAGGAAGAAGAAGAGCATGTTGAACTTAACAATATTTTCATGGAAGTACAATTGGAAGAGGATAGAGACCCTATGCCCAGGGTAGTTTAATTTTTCTAATTTAGCATGCATGGAATCTTTCAAAGTTAGTGATAGTAACAATAAATTTTAAGTGCTAAAATTATTTCCATTCTAAGTTCCTTTCTTCATACTGGTCACTTTTAAAGACCATTATTTAAATATGAACCTTACCGTTTTTGTATATATAGGATTTTGAAAAGCTAAGAGGGGGGGGAGGGGGGGCGTAGCTCTAAAAATAAATTCTGGGATATGGGTAATTTTAGTAGACAAATATATAAAAATTTGTGTCATTTTTTTAAGGCATCTTTTGAAATGGAAATAAATATTAAAAAAATTATTTTTGTTATATTCTTTCTGTACTCTGAATTAAACTTTGATTTTTGACAGTTCTTCTCATGATTCTTTCCTATCTAATTTGGTTATAGATGTTTTATTTTCAAAAATTTTCATTCTAAAGTACTTGTCCATCTACAGTTGAAATTATCCAACCTCTCTCTTTTCTATGTGATATATAACAGAATGAGTTTTGTATTGTTTTATCTTCCCTTTATTCTACTTATAATTTTATTTTGCATCTATGTCATAGTTATGTGCAAATATTAGTTCACCTTTACTATTTTCTAGTAAAAATAAGACCTCAGAAAATCCAATTATATCATAAGAGGAAGTTGTGCCTCTAAAATTTAGAGGAAAATCATCCATTTAATGGAGATCTCTCCAATTGTTAGTTCCCAGTTCATTCTTCATTTGGGCATAATGAGTCATTTTTTACAGTTATTTTATAAGGGAAAAATATGAACTAACATATACCAACATCAAAACCCATAAAAAACCAATGGAAACACATAGATCAATATTTTCCTGATCCAGAAATATACAAACCTCCTCATACCATGTCTACAAAGTGTGTATATAGAACTGGAACTATCTTGCATCAAACAATACCCCCAAAGAATCATAATTTGAATTTATAGCTTATGCAAATATACAAAAAACAAATTTTTATTACTCATGTAAAACTTGTAAATCCACCATGTCATGTTCAACACATTCAAATTCATGTATACTTCTAATCTAGAGAAGATCAATATGTCTCAAAATCACCAATATGTTTGAACTTGGACAATAGAATAACATACATTTAATATTACCATATATTTTGAACAAAACCCTAAAAACCCCTCAAATCCAACCAACATGAAACTAAAAGATGCAAGTGCACCCAACCAAAAGAGAGAAGAGGTCCTGGAAATCCAGGTCCATTTTCAGGCCAACTCCATAACCACCACCAAGTACATGAGAGTGGAGGAGCTAGGCTATTCTAAAATATTTCAAATGATCGAGTGATTAATTTCATATGCTACATACATTAAAACTAATGAAATAGTGTCTTCCCATGTTAGGAACTAAATCCAAGCAGACAACATAAGAACATAAAACTAAATTCATGAAAATAAAATTTTCTCCATATTATCAAGGGGCCAAAAATACACATCCGACATAAATAGTTTGTTTCCCACAATAAAAAAATGAATGAAAGACACCATGCATGAGGCTTAATTATATGTTATCAAACATGAGCTCTAGATCAATATAAAATTGAAAGTAACAAGATGGTCAACCCCAAAATACTCTATATTTTCCATCCTTTAAAAAGTTATTATATTAAAAAATAATATCAAGTGTAGAGCTTCCACTCAAAAAAGGATTAATAATCAACCAGTTCATTCAAGATAGATTTCCACTAGCATTTAGAGCTAAGAAGACACAACACAAGAAATGTCAAGACCCTTAAACACAATGAAATTTACATTCATTGACATGAAAGATCATGCAAGTACATGCAACACATGTGCAATTACATACAGCTCACATACATGCACATGAAAGAACATACAACATATGGAAGCTTTGGTATCAAATAAAAAAAACATGAACTCTAAAAAGACTCCTGAGAACTAGTATAAACCCTTAGTATCCTACATTTTTTTTATTTTTTTTTAAATAACTTGTTACAAGAACATACTACTAATCCATTAGAGTGGAAACACAATAGTTATTTTCCATACATTAACCCTTAGAAAAATAATGTAGTTAGAAGATCTTATAAAATTTTGGTACCATAACGATACTTGGATCAACACTTTGAGAACATTAAAGAACAAGAATAAAAGAAAGATATACAAAGGAAAAATAATATTGATATACATAGGAAAAAACATTATGGGAAAAAACATTCACTCTCCAAAGCATAGAACCAATGTATTAGTCTACAATAAACTATGACTATACACTGGTAGGCTCTAAGCCTTTACATGTAGTCTACATATTTCTCTTCTAGAGGAAATCTGATAGCATAACCTTGCAAAGAAATATTTTCCTAACTTTTGTCCTTTAAAAAATAGTAGAACACATGCAATATATAGAGATTTATGAGTTTGAAGCAGCTTGTAGACAAAGCCAAAAGGGTGGGTGTCCACAACAATATGGAACATGTTTCAACCATCTCTAAGCATGAAAATGACATTTGTACATAGTTTTCTAATCCCTCTTACATGGTCACAAACTTAGGCACTTATTTTTTCCTAAAAATAGGCATATCAAATACTCTTATGCACCTTGAAACTGTCATAAAATTTTCCATATATGAAATACTTACAACTTATAAATGACTATATTGTTAGAATAACTGAGAGAGGGGAGGGGGAGGGGGGGGGGTGTGAATCATTGGCATCAAAAATATTCCAATAAATTAACCCAAAAACTTATTACCACAATATAAGTGTCTAGTTATCTTCAGTCCTACAAGATGAATGCCTTGAAATAATCTCATCAAATAACTACTGCTTGAAGTTCACTGTTAAACCTTATTATTACTATTTACTGATTAGCAGTCTTTCATTTACTGAAATTTAGTAAATAACTTAGTGTATACCGATCAATCTAGATTAGTTATGTGTAATGAAAAACAATAAATTAATGACTCATAAACACATTGACACATGGATTTTTAACGTGGAAACTCTCTTAAGGGAAAACCACTTGAGACCCATAACCCAAAATTTTCACTCTTCTAAAGTGATCTTGGTGAAGAGCCAACCCTGTTAAAGGTTACAAACACACTGTTAGGTGTGACCTTGTTAGAGAATTTAAATAGAATAGTTTGTCACTTGATATCTGGCATCTCTATGCTACCTTTTATGACCAAACCCAGTGTAGTTTGTCAAATGGTATCTGGCATCTCATGCTATCTTCATGACCAAACATTTTGATACTCCTTAGGATGTATCTCAATATATAAATGGTTTTTAAGTCCTTCTCAGTTAAGAGACTTTCTGATCCAATGGCTAAATTGAAACAGTAAATGATATGTTCACATATACAACTATACTTTGTGGATTTTCAAATCTATTGTACGCTTATAATACCTTTCTAATCAATGTATCTTTTCAATACCTTTACTCCACTTCTTTTTTCTTAGTGATGTTGTGCTTCTTTGTTGCTTAGTGTCTATAGAATTAGCTTTGTTCTTCAGCTTGATTGATCAGGTCTGATTGAAGACTTCTTTCTTCATCAGTTTCTCTTCAGCATATTTTTTCTCTATTCACCCCTAATTCACAATGAATTAGCTTGTCTCTTTATAGACACGATTTCACCATTTCTCAGTTCTTGAATTTATTTTCCTTGGCATGATTCGCAATTCTAGCCAATCTTGATTTAAAGCTTTACTTCATTTTTATCCCATAGATTTCTCTTTGACAACTGAAATAAATCAAATTTAAATCTTTTACTTATCTCTGGCTTTAACTTGTCAAAGTAAACAATATTAACAATTAGTTAACTCCTTTAGCTCTTGCTAGAGAAGTCTTTTGTCATTTTTGAACTTCAATTCCTTTCGGTGTTTTAACTCTTTGTTAGCTTCGGTAAACACTTCAGTTCTCCTCAGGCATCTCCATTGGGGTTGTCTATCCATCGGGCATCACTGCAAAGCTCTGCTCATTGGTAATGCTTGTGATTTTTCTCATCGATAATGCTTGTGATTTTTCCTGTCGGTAATGCTTTCTTGAGTTTCTTTCTTGGGTATCACTGTGACTTTCCTCTTGGGTTTCTCTGTCCGTCAGGGTGCACTGCCCGTTGGTGTTTGTAGTCACTTAGTAAATACTGGTCTTTTATGCATTACTAAAAGCATAACCTTAATCTTTTTGATTCTCTGAAATCTTTGACACTTTGAATATAACCAATTAGATTATATCAAGTTGACATCAATGAAAATACAATACATTAACTGATTTAATGTCTTGCATTAACTTTTTGTATCTTGGTGATCATCAACTTAACATATTAAAACATTCAATCAGTTATAGTTCATCAATCTCTCCCTTTGGCATTGATGGAAACACACTACATTATCACACTATATTATTACTAATACAATATAAAATATATCAGTTGTAGTTCATCAATCTACCAATCTTATTATTCTATAACCAATACAAATGTCTGGCTCTCGGTAAGCTCATATAGCTTAGATTTATTTCTTGCAGAGTGCTTTCTTCAATATTTAATCCCTTCATTGGATAGATGTGTTAGGAATAGTCCCAAGAGATAACTAAGATTGGGGTGAGGGGGGGTGAATCATTTATCTACAAGATTCAATTCTTTTTCAATTAATTACAGAATAAATTTAAACATAAACTCAACAAGATAACACATAATCGAACAACATAATTTTGGTGACGGGGAAAACCAAATTAGGTAAAAACCCTGGTGGGAAATAGCACCCACAAAAAACTGCACTAGTTTATAATGATCCTTGCTAGAAGATCTTGAAACCCTATTAGGAGTTGATGTTTATAATGCAATAAGTACAGAGACCTGGTCAAAGGTCAGACCCTGTTAGGAGTCTTTTACAAATAACACTGTTACGAGTGAGGACACACTGTCTAAGAATTCACTACTCAAATGATGAAGGCTACAACCTTCTGTAAGGTAGATATACACTATATCTGATAATGAACTACTTGAGTAGACATTCTATCTTTATCAGTTCCAATGAATTGTAATCTTCTTCTGCTTCTTCACGTAGATCTTCAACTTTTACTGTCTAACTTTCTGCTCTGCTCTATCTTTTCTTTTTCACTTCATTTTTCACACTTAGCAATCACATTTGAAATGCTATATGTATCTTCCCCAAGGATAAGGTCATGATGACTGTAGGAAACACTTCATCAACTTCCTTGTGGTCTTAACTAAGCACACAATCAAATTTAGGACTGTGCAACTCGAAATGAGTGGATGTGTCGCTTTACATAGTCGGCTCTACCAAATTAACTCAAACATCATGCTTCTGTTAAAAAATGTTTATCACCTTTGGATAATCATCATTAACTCATAAATAAACATGAATACAAGTACACATATCCTGAAGATAGGTACAACTCAAGAAACAATGTAAATACGTCATCTCTTAACAGATAATCTCCAGAATCTCTAAATGCCAAAATAGATTAACATAACTCAACTAAAACTGCATATTAGAATCTGCATGTATGAACATTGCATCCAGAACATGTCTATAAAATATATGTAAATGCGCAAGGCTCCAGAATATATGTACTAATAATTTCTTAAAGGACACTGCTGTATATTATATGTTGTCATCAATGACAAACATACAACAAACTATTTGCACAGAAGCAAATCTCCAACAATCTCCCCCTTTGACATTGATGGAAACATATGATATGAAAAACACCATCAACCCAAAGTATCCTCCATCTTTTTACAATCTTCTCAATATCCTCATCAAAAGCTCCTCTTAACTGTTGCATCTGTTTTTAGTGTATTTTTCATTATTGTATACTCCCCTAGAGTATATGCCCCCCCTAACTATATACTCCCCCTTTGACATCAATGGAAAAGGGTGCCAAAAACAATTAAGCATAGGTACTACTAAAAAAGTAGAGTAGTCAACCATTCATCTGCCACCAAGGACTGATGCTCTTGCTGCAAATTCTAATGAGACTCAAGAAAGGGTATTACTCCCAGCTTCTCCTCGAGATAATCAAAAGTATCTTTTGATAAAGGCTTTGTAAAAATATTTACTAATTGTTCTTTAGTACTCACATAATCAAACTTTACTTCTTTGTCTGCAAATTTTTCTCTTAGAAAATGATATTTGATCTCAATGTGTTTTTTCTTTGCATGCATCATAGGGTTCTTTGAAATATTGATAGTGCTAGTGTTATCACAGTGAATAACAATAGGATAATCAATATGAATACCAAAGTCTTTAATCATATGTCTGATCCAAACCATTGTTGAACAATTCAATGCTGCTGCAACATACTTAGCTTCTGCTATTGACTGAGAGATACAATTCTGCTTCTTGCTTGTCCAAGTAACCAACATGTCTCCAAGAAATACTACTCCTCCTAAGGTACTCTTCCTGTCATCAACACAACCTATCCAATCTACATCTGTATACACATGAAGTTGTATATTCTCTGAGTTAGGATACCATAAACCATAGTCTATAGTCCCCTTTAAGTATATGAATATCATTTTTATTGCCATTAGGTGATTTTGTTTAGGTTCAACTGAAAATCTCTCAACAATTCCAATTGCATTAGAAATATCTAGTCTAGATTGAGTAAGATATATGAGTTTTCCAATCATAGACTAGTATAATGTCTTGTCAATTGCTGTGGAATCATCTTCTTTAGAAAGCTTGCTTCCTGTTATCATGGGGGTACTTACTAGTTTGTAATCTTCCATTTTGAAAGTCTTCAATATCTCTTTCACATACTTAGACTGATTTATGAATATGACTTTGTTTGTTTGTTTTACATTCAATCCCAAAAAATATTTGATAGGTCCAATCATGCTCATTTCAAACTCACTTTGCATCTCTTTGGAAAATTATGCACTAAGCTTGTCATTACCTCCAAAGATAATGTCATAAAAAAAGATAGCAACAAGTAGTAGTCCATTAGGTGTCTCTCTTATGAATAAGTTGCAATTAGTTGTTCCCTTTTTGAATCCAATCTTGGTTAAGTAACCATCAAGTCTCTCATACCAAGCTCTTCGGGCATGTTTAAGTCCATAAAGGGATTTCTTTAGTCTGCATACCATGTTTGGTTTGTCTGATAAACTAAATCCTTCAGGCTATTCTATGTAAACTTCTTTCTTCAAGTCACCGTTCAGAAAAGCCGAATTAACATCCATTTGATATACTTTAAAGTTCTTGAATGTTGCATAGGCCAAAAAAAACTTGATAGCTTCCAGTATTCTCATAGTGGCAAATGTATCAGTGTAGTGTATTCCTTCTCTCTGTGCATATCCTTTACATACCAGTCTTTCTTTGTTTCTTACCACTGTACCTTCTTCATTCATCTTATTTCTGAATATCCACTTTGTTCCAATCACATTTTTGTCACAAGGTCTAGGAACCAATTCCCATGTATCATTCTTGATTATCTGATCTATTTCTTCTTGCATAGCTTTCTGCCAATCTAAATCATTTGATGCATCTTCAACGCTTAAAGGTTCAATTTGTGAAAGTAAACATACCTCTTCATCAACTGTTAAAACTTTTGCTTTAGATCTTGTCAAAACTCTACTGCTCTAATCTCCAATGATATCTTCCTTTGAATGGTATCTAGTTGTGAATTTTGGAACTTTAGGTTTGAAATCTTCATCTGTAATCTATGATTCCTCTTTTCTTGTTTCAGGGTCATGACATGATACATCAATACAATCAAAAATTTCTTCAATAACTGTTTCTTTACTGCTAGGCATGTGTTCATCTTCAATCATAGGTGCACAATCATAGTATCTTTCTTGAATCATGAACTTCTCATCAGTCTTCACATGTGTACTTTCAATTATCTTCTTCAATCTCAAGTTAAAACATTTGTATGCTTTGCTTTTGGTAGAGTAACCATTTCATCACTTCTGGCATCAAACTTACCAACACCATCATCTCTCTTGATGTAACACTTGCTTCCAAAGATTCTAAAGTATTTTACTGTAGGAACATTACCAAACTAAAGTTCATAAGGTGTCTTATATGTGCCTAGCCTTATTTGTATTTTTTTGATAGTATAGACTGCTATATTGACTGCATCTCTCCAATACTTATGTGCAACTTTTCCTTCTATCATGATAGTGCGCACTGTGTCAAGTATGATCCTATTTCTTCTTTTTGCAATCCCATTCTGTTGAGGGGTTCTAGGAACACTCAACTACCTTTTGATCCCATGTTCTTCAGAATACTCATAAAACTGGTTAGAGGTGAATTCTCCTCCTCTATCTTATCTCAGACACTTGAGTTTTAATCCAGACTCATTCTCAACTTTAGCTTTGAATATTTTGAACTTCTCAAAAGCTTTATAATTATCCTTTAAGAATGCAATCCACATCATCCTTGAAAAATCATCAACAAACAAAATGAAATACCTTTCTCCATAGTATGATCTTGTTTGAGTAGGACCACATAGGTCTGTATGTACTAGATCCAATTTGTTTTCTGCTGAGTTATGCCTACTTCTGAATGAGCTTCTTACATGCTTTTCCATCACACATTCCCTACACATAGTATCAACTGGTCTTGCGATACTAGGAAGGTCTCTCCCTACCTTTACATTGTTTATCTTTACTATGTTGTCAAAATTGATATGAAAAAGTCTTTTGTGCCATAGCCAACTGTCATCTACTTTTGAAACAAAACAACTTACTTCTAATTTGAGATGAAAGAAATCACCTTTAGTCTTAGATCCTGATGCAATAATATCTCCTTGTTTGTTATTAATGATGCACTTGTTGTCTTTGAATTCCAACTTATATTCTTTATCAAGCAATTGTCCAACACTTAGTAAGTTATTTTGTAAACCATCAACATAAAGAACATCGTCTATCTTGTTCTTTCCATCTAAGGTAATAGAACCTCTGCCTATGATAGGTTTGGGAGTGTTATCTCCAAATATAGCCATACCACCTTTGTACTTGTCTAGATGTACAAATCTATCTTTGTCTCCTGTCATGTGATGTGAGCATCCGCTGTCAATGATCCAGTCAGTTTTGATGTCTGCTTCGAAAACTAATGCTAACTCTTGTGCTTTCTTCTCATCTTCATTGTCCATTTCTTCAAGTATTTTCTCAATGTCTTTAATGGCAATGAATCCAATTTCATCTTCTCTCGAGTCATCATCAGTTACACCATCTTCAACATGATAGCATTCCTTAGTATATTTGGGCTTGTAATCTGATCTAAACTTCTTGACTCTTGTAGGACACTTGGATGCAAAATGGCCAACATTGTTGCATGAAAAACATTTGAATGGTAGCTGTCCTTCATATTTTCCTTTGCCTTTCCTTTCTTTCTTGGCAATCATAGAAATGATTTCTTCTAGTTTTGTATCCCCTTCTTTCTCTTTATTACTAGAGCTGCTCAAGGATTTCTTACCATGGACTGAGGCTTTGAAAGTTGTTTCACTTTTGGGTTCTGTCTTCAATCTTGATATCTCAAATGTAGAAATTTTGTTGATCAAAGTCTCTCTCTTGAAGTCTTTTGAAAATTGCATAGTCTCATCTAAGATATTGATCTTGCTCTCATAGTCTATTGTCAATGTAGTCATCAGTTTGTCCATTATGTCTTCCTCTGAAATTTCTCCACCATTGTCTTTGATTCCTAAAACTACTTCGTTAATCCTCTAATTGTAAGCTCTGATGTTCTCTTCAGGTAGCATTTCTAAGTTTTTATACTTCTTTTTCCATGTCTTTCTCCGCACATACTTTTCTTGGATATCTCCTTCAAACATATCTTCTAAATACTTCCATATGGTGTAGGCTTTGTCTACTTGCCTAATCTTAGAGAATTCACTATCAAATAATGCACTTATAAGGGCTTCCTTGGAAATTGCATTAGCGGTGAATACATCCTTTTGTTTACTAGTAGCATCATCTTTTTCAAGGTCTTTCAGAGAGGGAACAACAACTTCTTGTGTGGCTATTTCAAAAATGTCAAAACCAACACACTGTAGATGTGTTATCATTTTGTTCTTCCAGTCAAGATAATTCTCTCCATCAAACTTAGGACTCTCTTTTCTAAAGTATGCCATCTGAGCTACCTTAAGCTATTAATATTTCTCTCCAAGGCACTTGGATCTAATACCAATTGTTAGGAATATTCCTAAGAGACAACTGAGAGGGGGGGGGGGGGGGAATNGAGAGGGGGGGGGGGGGTGAATCAATTATCTACAAGATTCAATTCTTATTCAATTAAGTACAAAATAACTTTAAACATAAACTCAACAAGATAACACAGAATTGAACAACACAATTTTGGTGATGGGGAAAACCAAATTAGGTAAAAAACCCAGTGAGAATTAGCACCCACAAATAGCTATACTAGTTTATAATGATCCTTGTTAGAAGATCTTGCAACCCTATTAGGAGTTGATCTTTATAATGCAATAAGTATAGAGACCTGGTCAAAGGTCAGACCCTGTTAGGAGTCTTTTACAAATAACCCTTTTAGGGGTGAGGACACACTGTCCAAGAGCTCACTGCTCAAATGATGAAGGCTGCAACCTTATGTAAGGTAGATATACATTATATTTGATAATGAAATATTTGAGTAGACCTGCTATCTTGATCAGTTCGAATGAATTTTAATCTTCTTCTGCTTCTTCACATAGATCTTCAACTTTTACTGTCTAACTTTTTGCTCTACTCTGTCTTTTCTTTTTCACTTCATTTTTCACACTTAACGATCACATTTGAACTTCTATATGTATCTTCCCCAAGGATAAGGTCGCGAAGGCTGTAGGAAACACTTCATCAACTTCCTTGTTAGCTTAGCTAAGCACACAATCAAAGTTGGGACCATGCAACTCAAAATGAGTGGACGCGTCACTTCACATAGTCAGCTCTACCAAATTAACTCAAACATCACGCTTCTGTTAAAAAAAAATTAGCGCCTTTGGATAATAATCATTAACTCATAACTAAACATGAATACAAACACACATATCTTGAAGATAGGTGCAACTCAAGAAATAATGTAAATACATCAGCTCTTAATAGATAATCTCCAGAAACTGTAACTACCAAAACAAATTAACATAACTCAATTGAAACTATATATCAAAATCTGTATGTATGGACATTGCATCCAGAACATGTCTATAACATAGATGTAAGCGTGCAAGGCCCCAAAATATCTGTACTGATAATTACTTACAGGACACTGTTGTATATTATATGTTGTCATCAATGACAAACATATAATAGACTATTTGCACAGAATCAAATCTCCAACAAGATGTAGCAGCTTCTGATTCTTTCTCTGATGTTGTCTCTCCCTTTGACTATACCTCTCCTTGATCATCTCTTTTTTCTTTAACAACAATATAGTCATCTCTCCCTCATGATACTTCTCTCCTTTACAGGTTACATCTCTCCCTTAAGATAGTTATGATGGATATTTCATCTATAATCTCTCCCTTTGGATATTCTAAATATTCTCTTCCTTCGGATAATGATTATCTCTCCCTTTAAAAACAATGCCAAAGTAAACATTGATCATGCCAAAGTTATATCCTTTCACCTTTTTATAATATGATAGCTAAATGTGGGCCTCTGATTTAGCCATATGGTCATTGTTCTTCAGTTGCATACAGGAATGAATATTGATTCATTCACCCTGCATGTTTGAAAGAGTCGACCTATTGCCTTCTAGAAGGAAGGAGTATGAGCTTGCTCTCAGGTCATTGCAAGCTCAGTGACTACACCGAACACCTAAATGAAGGATTTAAAACTATATGATGAAAGTAAAATGTTGATTAATCTAAATGATTATGCAATTTGTTGTTCATCCAAGCTACTTAAGATTCAGTTTTAGAAGCACTAAATGAAATAAGAGATATTCATTTTCACAACACCAAATCAAAGTATGCTCTAAATTAGATTGATTTGCTTGAATTGAAAGTAATAAACAAAAATACTAAACAAATGAATGCTAAAATGCTAAAAGATAAGATGAAAATTCAGTATAATAACATTAATAAAAAATTAGGATCCTTGTGAAGGAAAAGAGTTTCTATTTTACAGAAATCTCTCTCGAATCGACGGTCAAGATTGAACAAAAAGAGTGGCTCAAATTCAATTGAAGAAGCACAATCCATGTGCAAGTGATTTGATTGGTCAAGAGAGTCAGTTGACTAAACTGACTGATCAGTTATTTTGGAAACTTCCAAAATTAGTTCACAGTTAACTGGAATGTTTCCAAAATGATAAATAGTGGAGAATCAGTTAACTAAGTGGAACTAGATTGTTTCCATTTTGATAATCAATCAACTGAATTTGATGATGTCATATGCATTTTTAATAAATTAATTGATTTTGAATGCACATTTATGTTTTTATAATTAATTTAATTCCTTTTT